>JAREIK010000171.1:588396-680421 GCA_029783825.1 Sapria himalayana | reverse complement strand
TTTTTTTTCTTTCCATGTCTTGTTCAACCATCAACATAGTGCTTGAGAATGCTTGCAGTGAACAGGGAGCCAGGATGGTAGCTATGGATAGTTTTAGCAAAAATGACAGTGAATTACTCGGCCACCTCGCTCCCATTTATACAGGTCTCTCTCTCTCTCTCAGTTCATTTCTTCTAAACCAGTATCGACCAACTAGGTTTTTGGCCACAGGACTCATCAGGCTTCAATCACAACAGAACTGAATGAGATTATCACTGGAGCTTCTGCACTAAATGATTAAATGCTTCTTCACAAACAAATGGGTTTTTTATAGTGTTTCCTTGATCAAAATTATATCAAAATGATATCAAAAAAAAATTCTGACTTTTAGAGCACTGCATTGTGGGACCGAAGTGGGAATCAAGAATCAAGCGGGTGAGTTCAAGCAAGCTTCTTGCGCACTCCACCTTCATCAATGAATTATATTCTCTACAAAATTGAATGTAAATAGCACATGCATTACATTTACATTTGTTTTATAACAGGCACAAAAACTCACACAATGGAGGAAGTTGGCTTGCCAGAGTAGTAGCAACAAAACCTCCAACAAGTTGCTACCACGGAGAAGCTTAACCAGGCGATACTGCAACAACTCAACTTGGAGGGAGTGAAGTCCAGAACCATCGGCCTTTACAAAGCAATCAGTCGCATTCTAGAAGACTTCGATGCTTAAGACCCGGGCAAAAACAATTTTTTTCTCAACCTAATAGTCCCTCTTTAATGCATATTAATTTGCACAAACACCATCTCCAAGAAAGAAAATACTTGATGAATGGAGTGATTGTTGTATGTTTAAAGATGCAATTGAACTACATACTGCAACCATGAATAACCAAAATTTTGAAGAAAAAATGTTTTCAAATTGACTATTACTAATTGTAGTAAATGTTTTAGGACTAAAGACAATAGATATAACTCTAAGATGAGTCCATTTTAGTTGTTTGTTCTATTTGTGCACAAAGCTGGCTCAGCCCAGATGTCTAGTTCCACATGGAAATGGCTTTTGCACAAATAGGATTATCCAGATCAAAAATTGTTCTAAGGCCATAGCGGATAGCTGGAGGTTCTATTCTTCCACATATTAAATAACTTGAGAAGTGTATGTATATGTTCATCGATTCAATCTTAAGCTTCAGTGTTACCTTTTTTTTCTTGTAGGAAAAACTTTTGAGAGCAATTGATGTGCACCTTGCTGATGTGAAACAAGATTGGTTGTTTGATTGTGAAAATGCATCAATTGCTAGTTTCAACTTGAAACTAAATCAGAGCAACGGCTCTTCTCAGATCAAGTTGGTGTTCCTAGATTACAATAAGCTCCCTTAGCAATGAACTAAAATGTGCATGTCAGTCCTTCCTTTTTCGTATGACTTACGGGGAAAATGTTATTATTATGTTAGTTTATATTGCATGTAACTTTCTTTAATCAAAATCGGGTTAATCATTCATTTGCAGCATGACAACTAAAAAATGGCTTCAGAGCCATCTGAATATTTTTCCAATTACAGGAAAAATATTTTGGAAGTGGTAGTAGCAGCATCTGTAGCATGCAGCGATAGCACCGGTAGCGGAGGCAGCGGGGGTAGTGGTGGCAGTAGCTGCAGTAGTAGCTACGGCATCGGCGGCAGCGACGGTAGCAGAAGCAGTGGTGGTAGTGGTGGCAGTTATGGCTACAGGAGTGGCATTGGTAGTGGCAGGAGTGGCAGTGATAGCGGGAGCAGTAGCAACAGTAACAAATGTGTTATATACATACGAATAAAGTTAGTAATATGTACATATAACTGCAGTATTTTATGTACATATATACATAGTATATTTGCACTTAGTATATATGTACACATAATAATGTAGTTTTCATGTACATATACTATATTAATATGTACGAGTGAAATGCTAGTATATTTATATGTATACGACAAGATTATATATTTATCAAAACATAAATTTTATTTATTTTAATTTGACTTAGTGATTTAAATTTCTTACAGATATGATACCATATTTTTCCTCATACAAAGCTTGTATAAGTGATGAGATTTTTCACTAGATATTATGTGACATAACTCAGACAGCTTTGTCGTAGTAGAAAAATGATGATATAAGGAGTAGAGGGAGAGAAAGCAACATCAATGAATGAATGTATTATACTTTTGTACAATTAGTAGATATATTGATAAATAAGATGTAATAAAATTTTGTTATTTTTTTATTTCAATTATGTAAAATATTGAATTAGAATAAATTATTAAATGAATTTATTTATTATTTATTATAAATTATTATTAGTTTCATTTTTTATTCAATTTTAATATAAAAATATTAAATTATTAAATTAAAAAATTATAAAATAAATTAAATTCTGAATATAGTTTGAAATTAAAATCACTAGGGAAAAATCTCTTGCTAAATTAGTAAGGGAAAAATCCCTTGCTAAATTAGCAAGAGAAATCATATTTAGTAACGGATTTTTACGTCACAAAATTTATTTAGATAGGGACTATTTCCGTCACTAAAATTTAGCGACCAACCTTTAGCTTGGGAATCTTCCGTCATTATTTTCGTTTAGCGATAGAAAATCTCATTTAACTTGCTAATTTAGCTAGAATTTATCTTTTTTAGCAATGGATATCTCCGTCGCTTAATTTTAGCTAGGGAAAATTTCCCTCACTAAATTTTAGCGACGAGCACTTTAGATAGGGAACATCCATCAGTAATCAGTCACTATATTCCGTTTAGCAATGGAAAATGCTTATTTAGCTAGGGAATTATCCCTGCTATATGAGATTTTTCTTGTAGTGTAAAAATAAATTAAAAAAATTTAATAATTAAATATTGGCTAAGGAAATTGCGTCGCTATGTATATATATATGATTTGGAACAACTATATCAGATGCTCCCAAACAATATAGCATACAAAACATACAAATTATATTAAATCACAATAATATGCATAAATAAAAAATCATAAATTCATAAAACAAAATTACTTATTATATTATCTACAATGTTGTAACAATTAGTATCACAAAATTTCAAAAATATTCTACTTTCTTTCTTATTTAATGAAATACAAATTCAAATCTCATTAGAAACCTCCAAATAATAGATAAAACTCAACAAGCAATTCACATTCATTTGTATCATATGTATTAATATTTCAAGAACAAAGAGAATCAAATAAAATATGTTTAAAAATATAGTATAAATAAATTATGGTTTTAGGGTTCAAATAACAAACTCACTTACAAATAATTTTAAGCAATCATTATAATTAATTTTATCATCTTTTTTCTTATTTTCTAAAATTATTCATCATTTTCATTACACATCTATACAAATCACCAGTACACTAGACACGACTTTTATTTTTAATAAAATAATCATTAGTACAAGATAATTCAACTATACTTAAAGATTTATTATTATAATCTCACCTCATACTAATGATTTGTATCACCCTTTTGAATTCTAGTCATTTCTATTGTACCCTTCACAAATATCTTTGTATTATTATTCATTATCTTATGAATGCATTTCATAAAAGCTCAATTTTATACATAAACAATCAATAAAGTGAAGCGAAAAAGATTGAATATTTAAGTAATAGTCAAGTGTGTTCCAGAATAAAAATATATATTAGTGTTGGACATTTTTTTTGAAAAATTATACCAAAAAAAATATAATTGGAAAATAATTAAGAAATGTTATCTAACCTTTTTATATTTCAAAAAATAAAACCCAAATATACTCTTACTCATCTACATCATGTAAAAACAAAAAATCAAAAAACAAAAAAAACAAACATATTAATACACCATATATATATACATATATATATATTTATAGATACACACACACACACACATTCACACACAATATGTTATACATACACACATATATACAATATATACATATTAACACATACATATTAATACATTTATACATGTAATACAAGATATATATTTACAATTTATACATTTACACATTTATACATTTACACATTAATACGTACAAGCATATTGTATATGCTTTTGTTTTCAAAAATAGTATATTCAAAAAAAACTATTTTTGACTTTTGTTAAATATTAAAATATATTACCTAATCTAATAGATAAATATATTTTTAAAATTATTTTTTATCACAAGCTTAGGCAACATGAGAAAAAAAAATATTTATTCATCTATATTTTTAAGAACACCAAAATATAGATATTTTTTATTTTGAGCATTGATTCTTAATTATTTTCATATTACAACCATTTTACATAAATTCCATATTCTTTTCTATATTATTATTTACTAATAAATTATCTACCTAATCAAAATAAGTAAATATATTTCTCAAATTTTCTTAATCACAATTGAGTCAACTGTCAACATTAAAAATAATTGTACATTATAGTCTCAAGAATCTAAACAATTCCAATTCTTTAGCAAATCATCTAATCAAGTTAACTAGTTGTAATCAAATTTACACTTAAAGCAATTAGAAAAAAACTTTTGTTTATGTATTCTTCATATTAAAGACATTTACAACATTTATAGCACCAAATCAACATAATATAATACAAAAGCTTAACACAAATTTACAATTTCAATTCCAATATTTTTTATCTGTGATATTATAAAATTCTCATAATTAATTTGCAAATATTCTAGATGAAATTAACATAAAAAAATAAAAAAACACAAATTTCATTTGCATCATTATATAGCTTAATAATAATCTAAAATACCATAAACATATTTTATTCTTTCATTGTTATAATTATTTTTAAATCTAAATAAAAATTTGTAATTGTAGGAATACAAATATTAGTTGAGTGCATAAATATAATAAAATATTTATTTAGATACATCACATGAAAGTAATTATCATTTTATATTTTGTTAATTCATTCAACCTATACAATTAAATATTTATTTCTCACTCAATCAAATAATTTTACATCAATTTTTTAATTAATACTATTTTTTTAGATTAATATTTTTTACCTCATGAAAACTTGGATAAATAATCAAATTAAAAATAAAAATAATAAAATATTCAGCTATTAATTAATATATTATGATGTTTTACTAAATTTTCACCAATTATTCAATATAATTGAATTTGATCAATTTTAAAGAAACCCTTTTAGATTTGAAGTACAAAATAATTACTACTTTTATTATATTATTATTATTATATTATTATTATTATTATTATGTTCTTCATTAATTACTAATTTCACTAGATGTGCATGTAACACTCATCTTATTATAATTTTCAATAGCATATTTATTTTTCTAAGATTCAATGAAATTTTCATGTATAATGTCCATTTCATATATTAATTTTTTTATTTTTTATTTTTTATTTTTTTTAAAAACCACGTATACAAACAATTATTCTTTTACATTTTAAATGTCATGACATTTTTAAATTATCACAAATAATATTTATCATTATATTTCTATATTAGTTGTTTTATTACAAAAAATACACAAAATCAAATCATCATTGATTAAGGATACAAATATTTTTCTATGTATGATCCTTCCTTTTGTTTATTTTATATTTTACTTAACTTACATCTTAAATTTTTTTTATAAAATGCTAGTTCACTATCTTTAAATCTGCTAGTACACAAGCTTTTTTATGTTATGAATTTTGATAGTCATCACTAATATTTTCTTTTGACACAATCAATAAGACATCAATAAATTTTATTGAATAGATGTATAAGATGGAATGAGATGACAAACCCCAACACAATCCAAGTATTTGGTAGAAGTGATCCCTAACTAGACACGACTCAAACCCTAGCTAGCCAAGGTGAAATACAGGCAAGCTGGCATAGGCTAACTGCTAGCCTTGTCTTGGACCATTCCGACCCAATCAAGCATAAATCCGTTGCAAATTTTTATTTTAATGAAAAAACATAAATCCCTTACTATTCCCTAGCTAATCCCTCGTAATTTAGTTAGGGATTGATCCCTAGCTAAAATTCCCTAGATAAATCAATATTTTCTTGTAGTGGTTATAGTATTTACTCACTTGATTCTACTTGGAAAATCACTCTATTTGATACATATAAAAAAAATCAACGAACACAACCCACATGTTGCACACACCACCATGGCTACATCAAATATACACATGGTGCACATCCAATACATCAAGCACACATGCATGTTCACTGAACCACACACACTTTGTGCACTTCCATGCAGTTATGCACCATTGTTGTGCATCTGCGGGACCACATCTCATGGCATATTTTCCCACTAGACAATGCACCCCACCAACATAATATGCTTGGAAAATAAATCAAACACTAATAAGAACTTTAAAAAAGATCTTTTGTAGCATCTTCTACAATCTCGAGCCACTTGATCCAATTGATACTTTTCTCCATTGGTGAACTGGCCTATCAACATTACATGCATTAATGACTACCTCAGTTGATATTGATTGAACTTTATATAAGATTTGAGTTACTATAAATATGCTTCTTCAATGATCCATTGTGCATGAACTCATAAACAAGCATACTGCTTCCCTGTTGACAATATCCAATGAATTGCACTAAGTTTTTGTGATGTATTCTTGAAAGTAGAGTCATTTATAAGAGATGCAAAAATAGTTCAAACAACAATTAGCAGCTACAATTTTTCAATAAGAACAAAGAAGACATTTTAGCATTGTGCATTGACTTAGTAGTTATCATAGATTAAAAAAAATATAATGCTTGATTATGCTTTTTTTTTGTTGAGATATGTTTCTAGTGTGCATATAGTTTAGTCAATGAGCTACTCATAGTGTTCGGGGTGCTCCAATCTCATAGTTAATATATATTCATGCATCATGGTTAATATAGTTGAATTATTTCTTTTTTACTTTCTAACGTGATATCAAAGACCCTGACCACTAGAACTTTAAGAAAATTCAAAAAAAAAAATTCTTAGACAAAGAAACAATGAAATGTTAGTTGGGGAGGCATTATTCAGCTTGTTGTTCAAATCATAAAAGAGACTAAGGGTGAAAACTATAAAAAATATAAGAATTATCAAAGATATAAACTTATTCCATGGAAGACTTGCTTAGAAAAGTGTAATAAAATATGAGAGAAAAAACAATCATATTTCATATCCTATTTTTATCATTTGTTATAAATTAAAGTTGAATGATACATAAACATGAAGCCCATGAACACATGAGATTCATTCATTATATGCACGAAAATGAATAGAAATAGTACATTTGTTTCCATAAAACATGTAAATTATTATAACAATGATTTCTCCATCAGCTAGATTGGGTTGAGGATGTTAGACTTGTTCATCTCCATGATGCACCATTCATGACCATCTCGTCCAACATAAAATGTTCATTTTCCAAATGGAACATGATGTCGAGCTCACACTGATCATTAAGAAATCACAATTCAAAAAAACTAAGTTAAATTACTTCACGTGAAGAATTAAAAGATGAGAAGATAAGTTCATCATTTTGCAGTTCAACCCTACCACATTCCCAAAATGACGATCCATTTTTTCGACCAATAGATGTATGAATTATAAAATCACAAGCTCATTTTGCATATGTATGATTCTACTCACTAATATCATTGCTCATTTAATAGCAAAAATTCAAAAATAAAAAATAAAAAACAAAAAAACAAAACAAATTGATTTAGCTCAACTTGATTTAGAATAACATGCACTTGAAATACATCTTATGTACAACATTATAGATGCGATAGGAGCTTACTTCATCATTGTAAACACCAACCATGATAAATAAAGATGCTTGGTGTCGGTAAACAATTTTGTAATTATGATGCTCCACAAACAAGCACTACAATGAGATCGCAATACATAAACAACTTCAAGTAGTGGAACATGAGCAATACTCGTGGCTGTGAAGAATCTGCATCTATGAGAAATGAAATCAGAAAAGAAGCAGCAAGATGATTAAAAAATAAAAAATGACCTGCTGCTTTGTACAAATGGGGCATTTCCAAAATGAATTCACCTTCTTGGGCATGCCGTTCTCCAATAGCTAGCCATTCATAGTTAAATTTATATCATTATATGATATATAATAGTTATTATATTATTAAATTGATTATCACTTACAGATAACATGAATAATGTCCCCGCCCCCCCCCCCCCCCCCCCCCCCCCCCTCACTACTACTATCTCTAGACGCTAGACGTAGTAGAGCCTATAGTTTTTCTAGCATATTTTTCTACTACTATTTTTGGCATCGAACCATTTTTTCCTAATTTAGATGGACATAGAGTCAGCAGAAAAAAAATGAATATATATTGAATGGACTAAAGGACGTGGTTTTACAAGTTACATACATTGAACTTGTCTGCCTTTGTGCATGAAAACTAATGTGGGCTGTGAGGCAAGATACATGTTATGCCTTGTCATTCTTGCTTTCAAAATAATACCCAGTGCTCCCCTATTCGCATCCTTCAATTTTCCCCATATCTAGTTCAGGAGTGTTTAATTTCTTTCCACTATTAAAGAGATTTTCCAGCTCTGATTTCCTTTGTGCTTTCATTTCAATATGCCCATCTATAGCAAAGATAAATGTTTCTAGTCAAAGAAGTAATAACAACAACAACAATAATCATGTTTGTAGAATAGAATACCAATGTTTTTTTGATGGATTTGATGAAGAAGGATGTGTATAAGAATTAAGCAATTAGAGTGACGAAAAGAAGAGATGACTAACAATATATCAAGTGAAGGCATTAGACAAGACCTTTGAAGTGGAGAACAAGCTTGAACCAGAGAGGAAAAACAAACTAGCTCATGAACTTGGTTTGTAGCCAAGACAAATTGCTATTTGGTTCCAAAATTGCCATGCTAGGTTGGAAACCAAAAAATTAGTTAGAGATTATGGCCTCCTAAAAGCAAATTAAGACTCACTGAAGCTCAATTACGAAGCCCTTAATCATGATCATGAAGCCTTGATAAAATAGATGAGGGAACTGAACACATAGCTCAATACTGAAAACACAGATGGTGGCAGCTTGTTTAACAAGGGGAAGGGTCTTTTTTTAGAAATAGAAAAGGAGTCGAATAGTGGATCATTAGATAGTAATTTGAGTGCGATCCTGAACGATGATAACAGTTAGAATCCTGGGATTTCTTTTATTAGGTTGAAAAGCTGTAGCAAATCATATATCAAATTATAATAGTCAAGCATAGAATCATGGATTAATACATACTAACAAGGAATGGTGTTGAAGATATGGAAGCACGCATCCTCGCATACGGATTAGTTGTTAACTCCGTCAAACTAGAAGTACTAACTTGAAATGCTCACGACCTGGTGCAAAAAAAAATCCTAGGCAAGTTTTAGGTCTTTATGCTCATGACCTGGTGAACCAAAAAAAATCCTAGGCGAGTAGTAGGTTATTATGCTCACGACTTGGTGCATGAAACTATGTTCATCATAGTTCCTCTTTTTAAAGGAACCATGATGAACAGTGAACACATGTGACTTTTTAGGATTTTATTTATAATTATAAATCAAATAATATATATATATATATATATTATGTATATAAATTTTTATGAATTCAATATATTTTTATGAATATAATATAAAATAAATTTAGAAGCATAAAATTTAAAATTATTTGATATATTTTATAATTTATAAAAATCCTAAGTTAACTTAAAATGAGATCATAAAAAGATATATTTATAATTTTAATAAAATGAAATATACAAAGCTAATATTAAAAATCTTATGCAATGGTTTAATTCTTATAAATTTTAGTAGGGGTAAAAATAAAACATGAATTCAAATCAACTTAGGGTTAGTTTGGTTGTACTTTTCAAATGTGTTAATAAGACAAAATTATTTTGTGTTTTTAGGAGAAAAAATATCATTAGTAATATTTTAATATTTTTTTGAAACTCAAATAACACTTGAATTTTTCTTTTAATAAGAACTTGGAGACATTTTTTTATTACACTTGAAGTTTTCTTTTAATAATCAATTTTTTTGTAATTTTAAAAGATTCCTATATTCATAAAAATATTTTTTAAGTTTTATTAAAATAAATATTTACTAGTTTATTCGTTATTTCAAAAATTTTGTAAACATTTTTTTATAAGAATACGAATAAAAATTTAGATTTTTATTAATACAAATGATTATGTATGATCATTTATTAATTCAAAAAATTTTTAAATTGTTTATAATTATAGAATTAATTATTTTAAGTTATTATTAATACAGATGTTTAAAAATCTTTATTAATTAATTAAAATATAATTTTGTAAATATTTTTAAAATTTTATAATCATATAAATAGTTATTTCATGCGTTATTATAATTTTTTATTCATATTTATATAATTTTGTAATTATTTATTAATAATATACTATTTTTATAATTATTTGAGGAGAAGGCATCTTTCAAATGATCCATAATCCATAGACCATGACAAACATTTAATATAAAAAATTATATCAAATATTAAAACATAATATATATATAAAAAAATAATTAAGTATAGATTAATGATGGAAATATTCGCTAGGCAAATAACTAGGAAAATCTATCGCTAAAACCGTAGCTAAATTCTAGATTTTAATAGCTAGAGAAATTCCGTTGCTAAATCCGTCACTAAATCCCAGATTATATTAGCTAGATAAATTCTGTTACTAAATATGTCGTTAAATTCTGGATTGAATTGGCTAGGGTAATTCTGTCACTAAATACGTCACTAAATTCTGGATTTTATTAGCTAGGAAAATTCCATCACTAAATCCATCCCTAAATTCCAGATTTTATTAGCCACAGGAATAGCATTCGATAAAAGCTTCCACATAAATACATTCATTTTTTGTGGGATTTCTTTTAACCAGGCTTACTTAAAGGCTACTTGACTGATTTTTTCTTTTTTTACTATAGTCTTTGCCCTTTTAAGTGTGAATTTCCCCGGTGAATTTAGGGTCTATCTCCATACATTATTTATTAATCGTGCATTACTCTCAACTAATTCTTTTTGTTTAATCATTATGTTCCAATTTCTAGATACTTTTTTAAGATTCCTACATATATTGTTTTCTGAACCATATCTAGCTTTCATATAAGTCGCCCACAAACTATCATTCTGTTTAAGCTTCCACTAGTTATTACATGCCCATGCCTTGGCCATATCATTTAATTTAATCTAGCCTAGACCTGCTTCCTCCTTTGAGCAGCATATATCTTCCAATTTTTTCCAATGTAACTTATTTTTTACTAATTTCTTACCCCATAAGAAGTTAGCCATTTCCTTCTCTAAGTTGTTCAAGATCTTCTTTGGTGGTTGTAATGACATTAAGATGTGTGCTATAGTTCATTGAAGAACATGTTTAATTAATGTGATTCATCCCGCCATACTTAACATATTCTCCTTCCATCCCACTTTTTTCCCTCTTATTTTTCTCATTAAAAATATTAAATATTCTTCTTTCATTCTACCCTCAAATAAATTGACAACCGAGGTACATTAACGCCCCTTTATTCTGCTCAAAGCCTGTAATTCTTTTTACTCTTTGAATTGTCCTTTCATGTGCTTTCCTTGAAACCACAAATTGATATTTATTTTTATTAAGCTGTTGTCCCATTTCTTCATCTACTATGTCAAATAGCTTCATCATATTCTTTAATGATTTGCTCTCAGCATTTATAAAAACAATTATATCATCCGCATAAGCTAGGCAGCTTATCTTTGGAGTATGTCTAGGTTGTATAAAACTGGAGATATTTCCCTCGTTCATTTTCTTTTTTAAACTGGTTATTAGAAATTCTATGTATATATTAAATAGTAATGAACATAAAGAATCCCCCTGCTTGAGCCCCCTAACTGGCTTAAATTCACCACCTACCTCCACATTAATTAGAATTTTAACTCATACACTAGAGATACATCTCTACATTAAATCTATCCAAAATTCCGAAAATCTCATTTTCCTCATCGTGTAGCATAAAATGTCCCATTCTACCCAGTTAAATGCTTTAGGCAAATCTAACATCATAATCACATTATAACCCCTAAATTTGGCTCCTATTTCTTTTATCAATTTTGCAGTTAAATTGATGTTTTCCATCATTAATCTATTTTTGATAAATCCTGCTTGTTCTACCGAAATTGTGGAGGGAATTACCCTATTCAGTCTACTATGCATGATTTTTTTTAAAATTTTATACACCGAATTTCATAAGCTTATAGGATGATAATCTTCACTTTTTTTTGGATTGTCCTTCTTAGGTATCAGTATAATATATGAGCTGGCCCATGATTTTGTAATATCTACTCTTGCAAAGACCCAAGCAATTGTGGCTGTCAGCTCATTTTTTATAATCTTCCAAGTTTGTTGGAAGAAGCGATTATTCCATCCGTTTGGACCTGCTGCACTATCTTTATTTCCACTAAAGACTGTAGATTTTATCTCCTCCTCACTTGGGCATTCTTCCAGTATTTTATTTTGTTCTTCAGATACTCTTCTATTTATTTGTAGTAGTAAAGATTCATCCCTTTGTTGGCTGTGTCCACAGAGATGACTTTTAAAATAGTCTTTCAAAACTTTTCTAAGTTCACCTTCCTCTTCTATCCACATGCCCATGTCATTTATGATACCTTTTATTTCATGTCTTTGAATTTTTAATTTCGCTATTGCATTAAAATACTTGGTGTTTCTGTTCCTTTCTTTAAGCCACTTTACTTTGGCCCTCTATTTCCAAAACATTTTTTCCATATGCAAAAATAACTTTAATTCTGCATTTACTTTATTTAACTTAATTCTAGAGGATTCATCTTTATTATTCTCATACTCTATTTCTAATTTACTTACTTTAGATTTGATATCCTGAATATTCTTGTTTATATTTCCAAATCTCTCTCTGTTCCATCTGCCAAGTTCAAATATCAGCCTACGTAATTTTCTAGCTAGAACCTGCATGGGGTTCCCATTTGTTTGTTTCTGCCAAGAGTTTCCTACTACTTCACCAAACTCTTTATGCAAGCCCCACATATTTTGAAATTTTAAATTTTTTTTCGTTTCCTCTTTAACTTTAAATCCTAAAAGTAGGGGGTTGTGATCAGAGCATGTTCTGCTCAAATGTTTCACTCTCACCCCTCCATAGAAATCCACCCATTTAATGTTATAGAGAAATCAGTCAAGTCTAGACCAGATCGTTCCCCTATTTTTATGGTTATTGCACCATGTAAAACTCGGTCCCAGGTACTCAGCTTCCATAAGGTTCATATTATTAGTTACTTCATTGGATTGAGCTATAGCTGAGGGGTCAGGCGACTTTCCCCCTTTTTTGTCCTTAGCATTTCTAATAACATTAAAGTCCCCATTTATAATCCATGAAGTATTTTTATCTGTTATCTTTCTCATTTCCTCCCATAAATCTTTCTTCTTTTCTTTCGAGTTACTAGCATACACCACTGATAAAATTGACTCGGTGTTATTCTTAAATTTAAAGTTAACGATGTGTTCTGATTCTAAAATTATGTTTATAGCAATATTTTTTCCCAAAACAATCATATCTTACCATTGTTATTAGAGAATGCATTTTCTATACCTAATTTCTTTTTATATAATTTTAAAGATTCCTTATTAACCATTGGTTCTGCTATAGTTACTATTCGAATATTATGTATTTTAATTAATTTTTTAATCCTATTTTTCGACAGAGTATTTCCTACTCCTCTTATGTTCCAATATAAGCTCTTATACATAATTGGGTCTAGCATGTGCTCTAGTTGTGCATCTTGACTCATAATACATATTTATATATTTTTTTCTGTTTCTTGAACCTTTGTACGTGGTTGTGTTAGCCTGATTATTCTTACTTGCTAGTTTTAATTTACTTACTTAGAAGCTCATTAACTTTAATTCTTCTATCACATTATCTCTATTATTCGGCAACTTCCACATGCTTTTTGAGACATCCTCTTGAGTCATCTTGTGACAAAATCAAATCTAGATTTTGCATTTCTTTTTGCCTTTCCATAATGGCCCAGCTTTTAGACTCGGTTCCCTCCTCCGAGAGGAGGTCATCTTCCGCACCATTGAAATTTATTATTTCATTTTCAAGATTAAATTCTACTATCTTTTTTGCTTTACCCTTCCCCCCTGCCCTTTCCATTTCCTTGGCCCCCTCTTTTAACCATTTCTTTATTCCTATTAACTTTCTCCTTCCTTCTACACTATCTTCATCTTCCTACCTACCCCCCAAATCTTCTTCCCTACTGCCCACATCCCCTACTACCTCTCTTTCCCCCAATACTTCCTCCCCTCTTCCCCACTCTCTACTGCCAGCTTCTTCTATTGCCTCCCTTCCTCCTAGAACTTCCTCCCCTCTTTCCAGCCCTTCCTTCCTGCCCTTATTTTCTTCCTCCCCCCAACTATTTCCTTCCTCCATCCTCCTACTACCAGAGCCTTTCAGCCCCTCCCCCAACTTTCCTCATCTCTTCTATTCTAGTTTTCCTATTCTTTATTTTTTTGCCCATTTTCCCCCTCTCCCTCAAATATGTTCTGCCTATTTCTCTTGCCCCCCTTACAATACAATTCTAAACTGAATAACCAAGTTTTTTATAGTTTAAATAATAATGGGGAAGATTTTCAGCACATACCTCCTGCCAATGTCCACCTGATTGTCCACTGCCTACCAACACTCTCTTCGGAATAGGGGCAGAAACATCCACCTCCACACACATCGTTGCCATGCTTGGCCTTGTCATGTAAGCCATAGCTTCATCCATTATCTAGGGCTTACCTAACACGGCTAGCAATATGAAATAGAAAGGATATACAGAATAAATGAAATAGTAGGAATGGGAGAGAAAACCAAACAAGGGCTTGTGTTGATTCTTCCTTAGAATTTAATTCTGGTGTCCATTTGAACATCCTCATTGGGTATCACATGATATTCCACTGCCCACACAACCATAAACGAAGTAAATCCTCTTCCTCATTAGCTAGTATCATAATATGTTTCGCGTCATACCAAGCTATCCTTACAGACTCTCGAAGCTTCAAGGCTTCAAAAAAAAACATAAATATCTTAAAAATCAGGGCCCCCATGCGAGAATTTTCCGAGAAGTGTGAGATTGAATGGGGCCGTGAGCTTCTCAATATCCTCCTTCGAGAAACTAACTGTTGGCGCCTATTCCTTGAAGCAAAACACGGGATTAAGCATCTAGTTCTCTTTAATAACTAAAGCAATACTTTTTTTATTAGTTATCTTAGCAAGATTTTTTCAAAGTTAAGCTTGAGAGCTTCAACAATGGAGTTTCTCTCTCTACAAAACCAACTTTATCTCTCTATAATTGAGAGAGAAGCAATGTCAGAATACTAGCATCTTATTATTTTTTATTATTCTTATTATTCTTATTCTTTTTTTTCTTGTTATTCTTTTTATTTTTCTTATTCTTATTAATCTTGTTATTCATCTTATTCTTTTTATTCTTCTTATTTTTATTTTTCTTCCTATTTGTCTTTTTATTATTATTCATCTTATTCTAATTATTCTTCTTATTCTTCTTATTATTCTTATTCTTTTTATTCTTCTTATTATTCTCATTATTCTTATTCTTCTCATTCTTCTTTTTCTACTCAATCTTCTTATTCTTTTATTCTTCTTATTCTTTTTATTCATTAGGTTTTTCTTATTCTTCTTAATCTTTTTATTCTTCTTATTTTCTTATTCGTCTTATTCTTCTTATTCTTCTTATTTTTCTTTTTCTTCTTATTCGTCTTTTTATTAGTATTTTTTTATTCTTCTTATTATACTTATTCTTCTTATTTTTCTTATTTTTCTTATTATTCTAATTCTTTTTATGATTTTTATTCTTCTTATTTTTCTTATTGTTCTTATTCCTATTATTCTTTTTATCCTTTGTAATCTTCTCATTCTTCTCATTCTTCTTATACTTTTCATTCTACTTATACATCTCATTATTCTTATTCTTATTATTCTTTTTATTGTTTTTTTCTTTATATTATTCTTATTCTTCTTAATCAATTTATTCTTCTTATTCTTCTTATTCTTCTTATTCTTCTTATTCTTCTTATTCTTCTTATTCTTTTTATTCTTCTTATCCTTATTATTCTTCTTATTCTTATTAATCTTCTTATTCTTCTTATACTTTTTATTCTTCTTATTCTATTATTTCTTCTTATTCTTCTTATTCTTCTTATTTTTCTTATTCTTCTTATTTTTCATAATAATTGTATTCTTCTTATTATTCTTTTCATCTTATTTTTCTTTATTCTTCTTTCGTCTTATTCTTCTTATTTTTCTTATTCTTCTTATTTTTCATAATAATTGTATTCTTCTTATTATTCTTTTTCATCTTATTTTTCTTTATTCTTCTTTCGTCTTATTCTTCTTATTATTCTTATTCTTCTTTTTTCTTATTCTTTTTATTCTTCTTATTGTTCTTATTCTTCTTAATCATATTTTTCTTATTATTATTATTATTATTATTCTTATAAATCTTCTTATTCTTCTTCTTCATATTCTTCTTATTCTTCTTATTATTCTTATTATTCTTATTCTTCTTATTATTCTTATTCTTCTTATTCTAATTATTCTTATTATTCTTCTTATTCTTCTTATTCTTTTTATTCCTTTTATTCTTCTTATTCTTCTTATGCTTCATATTGTTCTTATATATTTTATTCTTCTTATATTTCTTATTCTTCTTATTCTTTTAATTCTTCTAATTCGTCTAATTCATCTAATTCTTCTAGTTCTTCTAATACTTTTAATTCTTGTTATTCTTCTTATTCTTCTTATTCTTTTTATTCTTCATATTTTTCATTTTCTACTTATTTTTATTATTTTTTAGTATTCTTCTTATTCTTCTTATTCTTCTTATATTTATTATTCTTCTTATTCTTCTTATTCTTCTTTTTCTTCTTATTCTTTATATTCTTCTCATATTTCTTATTCTTCTTATTCTTCTTATATTTCTTATTCTTCTTATTCTTATTATTCTTATTTTTCTTATTATTCTTATTATTCTTCTTATTCTTCTTATTCTTGTTATTCTTGTTATTCTTTTTATTCTTTTTATTCTTCTTATTCATCTTATCTTATTCATCATATTCTTCTTATTCTTCTTATTCTTCATATTCTTATTATTCTACTTATTCTTCGTATTCTTCTTATTCTTCTTTTCCTTCTTATTCTTCGTATTCTTCTTATTCTTCTTTTCCTTCTTATTCTTCGTATTCTTCTTATTCTTCTTTTCCTTCTTATTCTTCTTATTCTTCTTATTCTTCTTATTCTTCTTATTCTTCTTATTCTTCTTATTCTTCTTATTCTCTTATTCTTCTTATTCTCTTATTCTTCTTATTTTTCTTATTCATCTGATTCTTCTTATTCTTTTAATACTTTTTATTATTATTATTCTTTTTAATCTACTTATTCTTTTCATTCTTTTCATTCTTCTTATTCTTCTTTTTCTTTTTATTCTTCTTATTCTTCCTTATTCTTCCTTATTCTTCTTATTCTTTTTATTCTTCTTATTATTCTTATTATTCTTATTTTTCTTATTCTTCTTATTCTTCAAAATCTTTTAAATCTTCTTAATTTTCTTTTTTATCTTCTTCTTTCTTCTTATTCTGTTAATCTTCTTATTCTTCTTAATCTTTTTATTCTTCTTATTCTTTTTATTCTTCTTATTCTTATTATTATTCTTATTTTTCTTATTCTTCTTATTATTCTTATTTTTCTTATTCTTCTTATTCTTCATATTCTTCTTATTCTTCATAATTTTTTAAATCTTCTTAATCTTTTTTTTATCTTCTTCTTCTTTCTTTTTATTCTTTTTATTCTTTTTAATCTAATTATTCTTCTTATTCTTTTTATTATTCTTATTTTTCTTATTCTTCTTATTCTTCAAAATCTTTTAAATCTTCTTAATTTTCTTTTTTATCTTCTTCTTTCTTCTTATTCTGTTTATTCTTCTTATTCTTCTTAATCTTTTTATTCTTCTTATTCTTTTTATTCTTCTTATTCTTTTTATTATTTTTATTTTTCTTATTTTTCTTATTCTTCTTATTATTCTTATTTTCTTATTCTTCTTATTCTTCTTATTCTTCATAATCTCTTAAATCTTCTTAATCTTTTTTTATCTTATTCTTCTTTCTTCTTATTCTTTTTATTCTTTTTAATCTAATTATTCTTCTTATTCTTCTTTTTTTTTTATTCTTTTTAATCTTCTTATTGTTCTTATTCTTCTTAATCTTATTTTTCTTCTTATTTTTCTTATTTTTATTATTCTTATTAATCTTCTTATTCTTCATATTCTTCTTATTTTTCATATTCTTCTTATTTTTTATATTCTTTCTATTCTTTTAATTCCTCTTATTCTGCTTATTCTTCTTACTCATATTAACTTCGTATTCTTCTTAATCTTCTTATTCTTCTTTTTTATATTATTCTTCTTTTTATTCATATTATTCTTATTCTTTTTTTTATTCTTATTCTTATTATTCTTCTTATTCTTCCTATTCTTTTTATTTGTCTTTTTCTTTTTAATCTTCTTATCTTCTTATTCTGCTTATTCTTCTTATTCAGCTTATTCTTCTTATTCTTCTTATTCTTCTTATTCTTCTTATGCTTCATATTCTTCTTATATTTCTTTTTCTTTTATTTTTTTATTTTTCTTATTTTTCTTATTCTTCTTATTCTTTTAATTCTTTTAATTCTTCTCGTTCTTGTTATTCTTTTTATTTTTCTGGTTCTTATTATTCTTTTTATCCTTCATATTCTTCTTTTTTTTCTTCTTTTTTCGTATTCTTCTTATTCTTCATATTCTTCTTATATTTCTTATTCTTTCTATTATTCTTATTCTTTTATTCTTTTTATTCTTCTTTTTTTTCAAGTTTTTTTTATTAAATATTACCCTCTCTTACGGCGGAGGAATGCCATTGTTACAAACTAATACTACCTTTAACCCTCTTACACCCTACATACTTTTTAATCTACAAATAAAAAGACAGAAATTATATCACTTATACAAATAACTATAAATTTCTTGTAGCAATTGGACTTTTTAGGCTCTTGGATCCCCTCCCATATCTTAAATTAGGCTGGCCTTGGGCTCTATTTTTTTAACTTCCTTGGTTTGATCCCTTTCCTTTTATCCTTTATACAAGCCTCCCTATGGAATTTCTCCGACCCCCCGAGCAACGGCCCATTATCAGCCCATTCCCGAATCATGCCTAGCTCTGCATGAGCCCTTCCCTTCCGCAAGCTTTATCTTATTTCCAATACTCCGCTCACCTGCAGGACCAAGTGG
This sequence comes from Sapria himalayana, assembly GCA_029783825.1. NCBI lineage: Eukaryota > Viridiplantae > Streptophyta > Magnoliopsida > Malpighiales > Rafflesiaceae > Sapria > Sapria himalayana. Next base: position 661,051 of record JAREIK010000171.1, on the reverse strand, counting down.
TCTTCCTGCAAAGAACCCTTCCCACACCCATTATAGGCCCATTGCTCACCCCCTTGCCGACACATTAAAACTGACTCCTAATATAAAAGACTCACATACCGACAGCCTCCAGACCCATAACACAGACTTCACGTTATACGGACTCATTACCATAAAATAAACACACGCACATAACTTCACATTTCGACAAACAAACAAACAAACAAAATTTAAACAAGACCTCCACAACTCATCTCTATTTAGGACTCTCCCCCCATTGACAGGTTGCAGATCTTCCTCAAAGGTACCACTAACCTGCATATAGTAAACAACAACAAGCCACAAACATATACAACCTGAACAAATCCATCTTGCTTCATTTTAGTCCCCCCTCAGTACTGGGGTGACTCATGTTTTCAATACCCTTGTTTGTAATCTACCTAAGAGCTGCAAAACCATATCAACACACACAAATTATCAAACAAATAACAAGCAAAACATTGCATCATCTTTCCCTCCAGGGTACAACTAATCTGTATCTAGCAAATAACATTAGACCACAAGCAAATACACTTCATGCCTGATTCATTCTAGTCCCCCCCAGGGCCGGGATGGCTTATGTATCCAAGGCCTTCGTCTGTGGTCTGTTTGAGTACTGCAAACACAAGTAAAAATGCAACAATATTCACAAATAGGAATTATTTAAATGAGAATAAACAACTTAAATTTACAAACCTTGAGGCCCCTATCTCTTAAGTTAAATAGTCTTAATCTTTAAATTTTTTAATTATACTATTTTCTATAATTATATTAATCCTTTAAACCCTATCAGGGATTTCATACCCTTCAAACTCACGATCCCCCTTTCTCATACCTTCATCCACTAATTTATCTGCCAGCACATTTGCTTCCCTAAATATATGCATTATTCCTCCTTTTAATTCAATTATCAATTTTTTAATAATGTTAATCTCTTCCTCATCTCTCCATAACTTTATTTTTCTTAGAATCATATCCACTAGCAAACTTGAGTCTACTTGAATTTGAATATTTCTAACATCATTTTTTTTCAGAACAGTAGGATAGCTCTTCAACCCACAATCTTTTGACGTATTTTTTCTACTAGGTAGGATAGCTCTTCTTCCTTAACCCTACCCTCATAAATTGAATAGCCCCAGTACATTAAAGCACCTATTTTTTTGTGTGAATTCCATGATGCTTTTAACCTTCTACGCTACTTTCTCGGGTGTTTTCCTTGCTAAGATAAATTGACATTTTTTATTGATTAATTTCTACTCTGATTCCTCTTCCAGCATTTGTAAGAGCCTCATCATATTTCTAATTGAGGAACTATTAGCATTTGTAAAGATAATGACATCATCCACATATGCCAAGCAGCATACCCTTGGTGTGTGCCTTGGCTGCTTGAAAGTAAATATATTTCCTTCTTCCATTTCATTTTTTAGATTTACAATGAATAATTCTAAGTATATATTAAATAAGGAGGGAGAGAGGGGATCTCCTTGCTTGAGCCCTCTCACTGGTTTAAAATCTCTGCCCGCCTATCCGTTAATTAGAATCTAGACCCATGCATTGGAAACACATTTGTACATTAGGTGTATCCAGAATTTCGAAAACCCTAATTTTCTCATTACATAGCATAAAATATCTCATTCTACCCTATCAAAAGCTTTTGATAAGTCTAGTTCTAGGATTACATTATATCTTCTAGATTTAGCTCTTATCTCTCTCATCATTTATGAGGCCAGATTTATATTCTCCATCATTAACCTATTTTTAACAAAACCAGTTTTTTCAATAGATATGATAGAAGGAAGAATCTTACTTAACTTATTTTGAAGCATTTTCACTAAAATCTTGTAAATTGTGTTGCATAGGCTAATTGGTATGAAGTCTTCTCTTTTCTATGGATTTGCTATTTTTGGAATCAATACAATATAAGAATTGTCCCATGACTTTGTAATTTCTACGCCACCAAAGATCCAGACAATTGTAGCGACTAGTTGTTTTTTAATAGTCGACCAGGCTCGTTGGAAGAAATCATTATTCCACCCATCTGGACCTGACGTGATATCTTTTCAGCACTAAACACAGCCTCTTTTACCTCTTCTTCGCCAGGGATCTCCTCGAGAGCTTTGTTTTCCTCTTATTTGACATTTTTTTAATCTTTTGGTTTATGTGACTTGTCTACTAATGTTTGCCCCACATAGGTAAGTTATAAAGAATTCTTCTAGTTCAATCTTTATTTCCTCATCGTTTTCTACCCACCCTCCTTCTGCAGATTACAAGCCTTTTATTTTTTGCTTTGAAATTCTAACTTTTGCCATAACATTGAAATATTTCGTGTTTTTATACCCTTCTTTCAGCCATTTAATCTTGGTCCTTTGTTTCCAACAATCTTCTTCTATGTGCTTTTTTAGCCTAAAATCTGCTTCTGCTTTGCTTACTTCTATTCTTGTAACCTCATCTTGACTTTCTTCATATTTCATTTCTAAGGACAACTTTCTATTCAGCTTCTTGGATTTTTTGCTTAATATTTTTAAAAATGTCTTTATTCCATTTGTTGAGCACCATTCTTAGCTTATGCAATTTTATTGCCAGTATTTGTAAAGGGTTACCGTTTACTGGCTTTTCCCATGGTTCTTTGACTATCCAGTCAAAGTTTTTGTGGAAGCCCAACATATTTTGGAATTTAAAACCCCTATGTCTTGCTAGTCCTTTTTGAAATGACAATAGGAGCGAACTGTGGTCTGAACAATATTTATTTTAATATTTTACCTTTATTCCACCTTGCTTGTCCATCCCTTTAAGATTAAATAAAACTCTATCGAGCCTGGACCAAATAGCTCCCCTTCTCCTCTAGTTGTTACACCATGTAAACTTTGACCTAAAGAAATATGCCTCCATCAGGTTTGTAGTGGCTAAGGCCTCATTAAATTGTGTTAATGCTATTGGTTCGGGTGTCTACCTCCTCTTTTATCTTTTGGGTTTCTAACTACATTAAAATCTCCTCCGACAATCCAAGGCTCATTTTTACCAGCTAAGTCCTTCATCTCATGCCAAAAGGTCTTCCTCTATTCATTCGAGTTGCTCGCATAAACAACTAAAATAATTAGGTCTGGCTGAACACTTAATTTAAAGGTCACCATTTGATTAGATTCTGAGATAATTTCAATATTTATTAAATTATGTTACAGTATCCATTACTTACTATTATAATTCGAATAGACCTTATCTAGGCCAATCAGGTTTTAATATTTTTCAATTTTATCACTATTTATCATGGGTTCAGCTAAGCAGACAAGTTTAATATCGTGGGTCTTAATTAAATTTTTAATCCTATTTATCGTTGGAGTGTTCGCTACTCCTCTTGTATTCTAATACAGGCTATTTATCATTTTTAATTAATCTCACTTGCGATCTAGTTGTGCTTTTAGATTCATAATTAATATTTAAATACTTCTTTCTATTTCTTGATTGTCTACCTAAACTTGGTGGAGCTTGTTCTATTTCTTTTATTAAAGTTATTTTTTTCACGACCAGCTTCTAAATTCAAAACCCTCCTGGGATAGAAGGTCACCCTCTGCCCAATCATAGGCCTTTATATTACTTCCTTGATCTATGACCTTCTTATTTTCCCATGACCTTCTTCTAGCTTTCACTTCACTACCACCTATCCTTTCCTCTATTTCGGGCCCCCTTTCTAGCCTTTCTAGCCACCTTTTGATATCCTCCCTTTTGTACCAATTAGGGCAGCTTCCTCCCTCTCCCTACCCCCTTCTATACATACCCTCTCAACTTGATCTTCTCCACCCCTCCTCACTTTCTCTTGCTCAATGCCCTTGTTACCTCTCCCACCCCCCTCCCCCACTCCTCTTCCAGCTATTCTATCCTTTCTACCTCCTTCTCCCCTCTAAACTCATTCCTTTTGTCTACCTCGTCTCCTATGTCTTCCACCCCTTCTATTCCTCCTTCACAATTACCCCTTTTCATGCATAATTTCCCTATTTTTTTCTTATCCATCTCATAGAACCCTTCCTTCTTGCCCCTTCCATTTGCCAAGAAGTCTAATTCTGCATGTCCTACTTTGAGATAGTTTGTGCAATACATTGGCATGGATTATGGAATGACATCCTGTCATAATCCATTAACCAAGTCACTACATATCCACACTCTCCTTGGAGGAGGAGTTCGAATATCGACCTCAATGTATATTCTGGTCATGCTTGGCCTTGTCATGTAGGTCGTAGCCTCATTTGTTAGCCAAGATTTACCCAAACAAAGACCAATGAGTACAAAGCATGCTTGTTAAAGAGATGAAGAGGTAGTTTCGGTAGTGAGTATCATACCATAGCTTGTGGCGATTCCTCTTGAGGTGAGAATTCCAGCATCCACTTAAGCGTGTGCATGGGGAACCCCGCAACAACCCACTGTCCTCTAAGCCATATACGGAGGAAGTCCTCCTCTTCCTTGAACTAGAAGCGGAATTGTTTCCATAATAAATTGCTACCTTCATTGGTGCTGTAGCTTTAACTAGGCAATGAAATAAAACACCTCCTTGAAATTGGGTCTGTCATGGAAGAATTTCCCTATAAGAATGAGTTTGAATGAATCAGCAAGGTCGGCAAGGTCCTTCTTTGAAAAAATTACTGTCGGGACTTCCTCTTTCACGTCAAACCTTAGAAATAAGAGCTCGGGCTCTTTTAATGCAGAAGAAAATAGTTTTTTATTGAAGATTGATTCGGGATTCACCATTTTTGGCTTAAGATTAAGGTTTTTGCATAAAGACGGAGGCTTTCTATCTCTAGAATTGCAATTTATCTCTCTAGAAGTTGAGAGTATTTTTCAAAGAAAGAAACCTTCTTATTCTTCTCATTCTTCTATTTATTCTTATTCTTCTTATTCTTCTTTCTTCATTTTTTATCTTATTCTTCATATTCTTCATATTCTTCATATTCTTCATATTCTTCATATTCTTCTTATTCTTCTTATTCTTTTTATTCTTTTTATTCTTCTTAATCTTCTTATTCTCTTAATTATTCTTATTATTCTTATTTTACTTATTCTTCTTATTCTTCTTATACTTCTTATTCTTCTTATTCTTCTTATTATTCTTATTCTTCTTATTCGTCTTATTATTCTTATTCTTCTTATTCGTCTTATTATTCTTATTTTCTTTTATTCTTCTTATTTTTTATAATCTTTTATTCTTTTTATGATTCTTATTCTTCTTTTTCATCTTTTTTTTTATTCTTCTTATTTTTTTTATTTTTCATATTCTTTTTATTCTTCAAATTCATCTTATTCTTTTAATTATTCTTATTCTTCTTATTCTTCTTATTCTTCTTATTCTTCTTATTCTTTTTATTCTTCTTATTCTTTTTCTTCTTCCTATTCTTCTTATTGTTCTTATTCTCTTTATTCTTCTTATTCTTTTATTCTTCTTATTCTTATTTTTATTCTTCTTATTCTACTTATTTTTAATAATCTTTTTATTCTTCTTTTTTTTATATTGTTCTTATTGTTCTTATTTTATTATTCTTCTTATTCTTCTTATTCTTCTTATTATTCTTATTCTACTAATTCTTCTAATTCTTCTTAATCTTCCTATTTATCATATTATTCTTATTATACTTAGTCTTTCCTATTCTTCTTATTCTTCTTAAAATTATTTTTCTTCTAATCTGTCTTATTTTTCTAATTCTTATTAATCTTTTTATTCTTCTTATTCTTCTTATTTTTTGTATTCTTTGTCTTCTTCTAATTCTTCTAATTCTTTTTATTCTTCCTATTCTTCTTACTCTTATTAATATTTTTATTCATCTTTTTATTATTATTCTTCTTATTATATTTATTCTTCTTATTCTTCTTCTTCTTCTTATTCTTTTTATTATTCTTATTCTTTTTAATATTCTTATTCTTCTTATTCTTATTATTTTTCTTATTCTTCATATTCTTCGTACTCTTCTTATTCTTCTTATTCTTCTTATTATTCTTATTCTTTTTAATCTTCTTATTCTTCTTATTCTTATTATTCTTCTTATTCTTATTATTCTTCTTATTCTTCTTATTCTTTTTATTCTTCTTTTCTTTTTATTTTTCTTATTCTTCTTAATCTTTTTATTCTTATTATTCTACTAATATTTCTTTTTCTTCCTATTCATCTTTTTATTATTATCCATATTCTACTTATTCTACTTAATCTACTTAATATACTTATTCTTCTTATTCTTCTTTTTCTCTTTATTCTTCTTTTTCTTTTTCTTCTTCTTCTTCTTCTTCTTCTTGTACTTCTTATTCTTCTTGTACTTCTTATTCTTCTTATTCTTCTTATTCTTATCATTCTTCTTATTCTTCTCATTCTTCTTATTCTTATTATTCTTATTATTCTTTTTCTTTTTTTTAGCAAAAGTCTATTTTATTTATAAAAAACCCTCCCTTTTGGCAGAGGAATACCATTTTTACAATCTTGAGCTACCATTTTCCCCTTTTACACTCTTTAATAAATAAAAAACAATACACATTACACTTGATGTAAAACTATTTGTCTTAACTTTGAATGCATCACTTCTTTTTGATTCTGAGCCTATGTTGTTTTACTACCTGTTTATCTTTTATTGCTCTGTCCCTTATGCTTTTTGTTGGCCCCTTTCCCATCTACAACCACCTTGTCATCCAGCTTTTAATTAAAAATTTGGCAACCTTTTTACTATTTTATACTTGTCTCCTTTCCTCCTCTTCCTTCTATAATCAATGCATTTGTTCCTGCAAAACAAACACAATGGCCAAAACATGGACTACTAATATCTATCTGCAGCAGATCCATTTACTACCCCTTGCAAGATGTTTTACTGCTAGATGACCTCTCTACCTTAGTCATCATTCCCCTGCACTTAAATCAGCCTAATAAAGTGTATAATGATTTTGTTACAGCCCTTAACCCCTTTTACACCCTTAAACATAAAACAATAAGGCATGCATTTGATAACTGCTCTTCTAGTTGTAGCTTTATCTAACTTCATGCATTTCACTGACTCCTCTGCACCAAAAGTCAAAACATAGAAAAATAGATATTTATTTTGGCAGACTCACTCTTTGCCTTATATTGCTTTGCAGTCCCTGCATTTTAAGCATACATGAAATGTAGTTTCATGCACTATTTTCATGTATTTAATAAAATTTTACTACCTTCATTATGCTTAACCTTCTTTGCCTCATGTATGCATTTGACCCTGTACCAGAAGCCAAAACAAAGAAACAAATATTTATGATTTAATTGCCTCCTGACCGATGGAGTTGCTTTATCTTGGCAGCCTCACTCACTGCCTTATATTTCTTTGTAGTTCATGCACTTTAAAATACATAAAATAGTTTCCTGCTTATTGTGACAGACCATCTACCATAAACCATTTCTCTATCCCTTCATATTGGCTTATACCTGTAGACTTTAAAACCAAAGCAGAGCCATATATATTTACCCCACATACCCGAGGAGATCATAATTCACTACTGCTTTTGAATTCTAATATACAAAAATTCTGATTTATATAATATGATTAGGCCTTTATATTTCTCTGGTATATCAGCTCCCTCAAACACTTGTAACCCCTTCTTCAAACCCTCTTTGGCTAAGTTATCTGATATAACATTCGCTTCCCTATATATATTCTTAATTTCCTTTTTTAAGTTGGTTAAAAGACTCTTAATTATCTCTATTTGTTCTTCATATTTCAACATTTCTATCTTATTGAGAACCAAATTCACCAGTATACTCAAATCCACATGTACTATTAAGTTAATATAAAAGTTTTCTTTGCATATTTTAAGGCCTTTATGTAAGGCTAAGATTTCTGCATGCAAGGCTGAGGATGATTTTTCTTTCAATGTGTAAGCTTTTATAACTTTGCCCTGCTCATTTCTTATCACCCACCCTCCCCCTACTTCTCCCATATCCTTGTTAAAACGACCATTTGTCTTTAAAGAAAGCCTTCCCCATGAAGGTTTTCCCCAACACACCATTCTAACCTCTGGGATTTTTTTCTTAATTACATGTAATTCCCAAATCCTTCTTTTCTCATCTTCCATTTTCGTATTTTTAAGTTTTAGTGAAAATCATGCTGATATTTATGAACAATTTTTTTTAAATTTCTTCTATTATATGCTTAGCAAGCATTTTAATATTCTCGAACCTACTTCTATTCCTGGCATTACACAAATTCCAAACTGTGATATGCGAAATACAATTACATACCTCTCTTTGTACGACTTATCTTAATACCTTCTAATTTTTTGCTTACTTATACCTCTATCTCCAAATAATTTCAAACTTCCACCACTATTTTCTCTGTTGAAAATAAATGGTTTACAATTTCCATGTTAGTAAAATAGCATTCACACATGGAAGCTAATTTTACCCCCTTCAACTGAATATTCGAGTCCATGGGAATAGCATTCGATAAGAGCTTCCACATGAATACATTCATTTTTTGTGGGTTTTCTTTCAACCAGACTCCCTTAAAAACTTCTTTACTGATTTTTTTTTCTTTTTTTACTAAAATCTTTGCATTTTAAGCATGAATTTACCATGTGGATTAAGAGTCTATCTGCATGCATTATTGATTAAACATGCATTACTCTCAACTAATTTTTTTTGTTTAAGCATCATGTTCCAATTTTTAGATGTTTTTTTAAAGATTCCTACATGTTTTATTTCCTGAACCATATCTAGCTTTCATATAACTCACCCACAAACTATCATTCTGCTTGAGCCTCCACTAGTTCTTACATGCCTACCTTGGCCATATCATTTAATTTTGTCAAGCCTAGTCCCACCTCCTCCTTTAAGCAGCATATATCTTCCCATTTTTTCCAATGTAACTTATTTTTTCCTAATTTTTTACCGCATAGGAAGTTAGCCATTTCCTTCTCTAAGCTGTTCAAGATTTTCTTTGGTGGTTGTAAGGACATTAAGATGTGTACTATCATTCCTTGAAGAACATGTTTAATTAATGTGATTCATCCCACCATACTTAACATATTCTCCTTCCATCCCGCAATTTTACCTCTTAATTTGTTCATTAAAATGTTAAATATTCTTCTTTCATTCTACCCTTATATATAGGACAACCCAAGTGCATTAGCGCCCCTCTATTCTGCTCAAAGCATGTAATTCTTTTTACTCTTTGAATTGTCCTTTTAGGTGCTTTCCTTGAAATCACAAATTGACATTTATTTGTATTAATTTGTTATCCTATTTCTTTTTCTATTGTGTCAAATAACTTCATCATATTCTTTAATGATTTACTCCTAGCATTTGTAAAGACAATTATATCATCCACATAAGCTATGCAGTTTACAATCGGAGTATGTCTAGATTGTTTAAAACTTGTAATATTACCCTCCTTCATTTTTTTAAACAAGCTCTTAATAATTCTATGTATATATTAAATAATAATGGAGATAAAGGATCCCCCTATCTAAGTCCCCTAACTGGCTTAAATTCACCACCAACCTCCCCATTAATTAGAATTTTAACCCATGCACTGGAGATATATCTATACATTAGATCTATCTAGAATTTTGAAAATCTCATTTTCCTCATCATGTAGCTTAAAATGTCTCATTCTACTCTGTCAAATGCTTTAGACAAATCTAACTTTATAATCACAATATGACCCCTAACTTTGGCCCCTATTTCTTTCATTAGTTATGTAGTTAAATAAATATTTTCAATCATTAATCTATTTTTAACGGATCCTACTTGTTCTACTGAAATAATGGAGGAAATTACCCTATTCAATCTATTCTACATGATTTGTGTTAAAATTTTATACACCGAATTGCATAGACTTATAGGTCTATAAACAATTATTCCATTCGTCTGGACCCGCTGCACTATCTTTATTTCCACTAAAGACTACAGATTTTATCTTCTCCTCACTATGGCACTCTTCTAGTAGTTTGTTTTGTTCTTCAGTTACTCTTTTATCAATTTGTAGAATTAAGGATTCACCCCTTTTTTGGTTGTGACCAAAAAGATGTCTTTTAAAATAATCTTCCAAAACTTTTTAAAGTTCTCATTCCTTGTCTATCCACTTGCCTATGTCATTTTGATACCTTTTTTTTCATGTCTTTGAATTTTTAACTTCACTACTGCATTAAAAAACTTGGTGTTTCAATCCCCTTCCTTAAGCCACTTTACTTTGGCCCTCTATTTCCAAAATATTTTTTCTATATGCTGTAATAATTTTAATTCCGCATTTGCTTTATTTAATTTAATTCTAGAAGTTTCATCCTGATTATTCTCATATTCTATTTCTAATTTACTTACTTTAGATTTGGTATCCTGAATGTTCTTGTTTATATTCCCAAATCTTTTTTTATTCCACCTACCAAGTTCAAATCTTAGCCTACGTAATTTTGTAGCTAGAACCTGCATGGGGTGCCCATTTGTTGGCTTTTGTCATGAGTTTCTTACTATTCCATCAAACTCTTTATGCAAACCCCACATGTTTTGAAATTTAAAAGTTTTATTCTTCCCTTCTCTAACTTTAAATCCTAGAAGAAGGGGGTTGTGATTTGAGCATGTTCTGCTCAAGTGTTTCACACTCACCTCTCCACAGTAGTACACCCATTTAATATTATAGAGAATACGGTCAAGTCTAGACCAGATCATTCCCCTATTTTTTCGGTTATTGCAACATGTGAAACTAGCTCCCAAGTACTCAACTTCCATGAGATTCATGTTATTAATTACCTCATAGAATTGATCTATAGCTGAGTGGTCAGGTGACTTTCCTCCATTTTTTTCATTAGCATTTCTAATTACATTAAAATCCCCTCTTATAATACATGGAGTATTTTTATCAGCTATCTTCTTCATTTCACCCCATACATCTTTCCTTTTTTCTTTCGAGTTACTAATATACACCACCTATATTATTGGATCAGTATTTTTCTTTAGTTTAAAATTAATGATCTGATCCACCTCTGAAATAATTTCTATATTAATTTTATTTTTCCATAACAACCTTAACTTACCATTATAATTAGAGAATGCATTTTCTAGACCTAACTTTTTTTATATATTTCTAAAGATTCCTTATTAACCATAGGTTCCGCTATTATCACTATTCTAATATTATAAATTTTAATTAATTTTTTGATTATATTTATCGACGGAGTGTTTCCTACTCCTCTTATGTTCTAGTATAGACTATTATACATTATTAGGTCTAGCATATGCTCTAGTTATGCATCTTGACTCATAATACATATTTAAATATTTTTTCCAATTTCTTAAGCCTTTGTATATGCTTGTTTTGGCCTAGTCATTTTTACATACTAATTTTATTTTACTTATTTGGAAACTCATCAATTTTAATTTTTCTATCGCACTATCACTACTATTCGGTAACCCCTCCCATATTTTTTGAGCCATCCTCCTTGAATCATCTTGTGTCAAAGTCAATTCTAGACTTTGAATTTCTTTTTGCATGTTCACATGGGCCAGCTTTTAGCCTCGGATCCCTCCTCCAAAAGAAGGTCATCTTCATCCCCATTAAAATTTATTTTTTCATTTACGAAATCAGATTCTATTATAGTTTTCTTTTTTACCTCCCTTTTCCTGAAACCCTTCCTCCTTACTCCCTCCATCTCTTTAACCCCCTCATTTTATTCACTTCTTTATTTCTAGTATCTTTCTCCTTCCTTCCTCACTATCTTCATCTTCCTCTCTTCCCCCCAACTCTTCTGCCCCACTGCCCACAACCTCTACTTCCTCCCTCTCCTTCAATGCTTCCTCCCCTCCCCCCAACTCTTCTGCCCTGCTGCCTACATCTCCTACTGCCTCCCTTCCCCCAATACTTCCTTTCCTCCCCCCAACCCTTCCTCCATGCTTTCTCTAGTCTCTTCCTCTCCCCAACTTTTTCCTTCTCCCCCCCCCCCTATTTCCTAAACCTTACTTCAGCCCCTCCTTTCCCCTACCCTATTCTGCCCAAAATGCCCTACCTCTTACCTTTTTCTAGCCCATTTTTCCCCATCTCCCTCAAATATGATGTTCATATTCCCCCCCCCCCCCCCAACAATGCGATACGAAACTGAATGACCCAGCTTGTTATAGTTTAAGCAATATTGGGGAAGATTATCAGCAATTATTTTTTGCCAATGCCTGCCTGAGTGTCCACTGCCCACCCACATTCTATTCGGAATAGAGGCAGAAACATCCACCTCCACAAACACCCTTGCCACACTCGGCCTTGTCATGTAGGGTGTAGCTTCATCCATTATCCAGGGCTTACCCACACATCTAGTCATATGAAATAAGGAGGACTTACAGAATAGATGATGGAAGAAGAGGGAGAAAGAACCAAACCCAGGCGTGTGCTGATTCTTCCTTAGGGTTGAATTCAAGTGTCCATTTGAACATCCTCATTAGATATCCTATGATATTTGATTGCCCAAGCAACCACAAATGGAGGAAATTCTTTTCCTCCTTAATTTGTATCACAATGTGTTTCGCATCATACCATGCTATCCTTACAGATTCCCGAAGCTTCAAGGCTTCAAAAAACACATATATTTTTTTGAACTGAGGATTCCCATGAGAAAATTTTCCAAGGAGTGTTAGATTGAATGGGGCAGTAAGTTTTTCGATATCCTCCTTCGAGAAAAAACACATATATTTTTTCGATATTCTTCTTTTTCTTCTTATTCTTCTTTTTCTTCTTTTTCTTCTTATTCTTCTTATTCTTCTTATTCTTCTTATTCTTCTTTTTCTTATTATTCTTCTTATTCTTCTTTTTCTTCTTATTCTTCTTATTCTTCTTTTTCTTCTTATTCTTCTTATTCTTCTTTTTCTTCTTATTCTTCTTATTCTTCTTATTCTTCTTATTATTCTTATTCTTCTTATTCTTCTTATTCTTCTTATTCTTCTTATTCTTCTTATTCTTCTTATTCTTCTTATTCTTCTTATCTTCTTTTTCTTCTTTTTCTTCTTATTCTTCTTTTTCTTCTTATTCTTCTTATCTTCTTTTTCTTCTTATTCTTCTTTTTCTTCTTTTTCTTCTTATTCTTTTTTTTTTCTTCTTATTCTTCTTATTCTTCTTATTCTTTTATTCTTCTTATTCTTCTTATTCTTCTTATTCTTCTTATTCTTCTTTTTCTTCTTTTTCTTCTTTTTCTTCTTTTTCTTCTTATTCTTCTTATTCTTCTTATTCTTCTTATTCTTATTATTCTTCTATTCTTCTTTTTCTTCTTATTCTTCTTATTTCTTTTTCTTCTTATTTCTTATTCTTCTTTTCTTATTTTTCTTCTTATTCTTCTTATTCTTCTTTTTCTTCTTATTCTTCTTATTCTTATTCTTCTTATTCTTCATATTTTCTTTATTCTTATTCTTCTTATTATTCTTATTCTTCTTATTCTTCTATTCTCTTATTCTTCTTTTTTCTTTTTTCTTTTTTTCTTCTTTTTCTTCTTTTCTTCTTTTCTTCTTTTTCTTCTTATTCTTCTTATTCTTCTTATTCTTCTTTTTTATTATTTTCTTATTTTCTTTCTTCTTATTCTTCTTATTCTTCTTATTCTTCTTATTCTTCTTTTCTTCTTATTCTTCTTATTCTTCTTTTCTTCTTATTCTTCTTATTCTTCTTATTCTTCTTATTATTCTTATTCTTCTTATTCTTCTTATTCTTCTTATTCTTCTTATTCTTCTTATTCTTCTTATTCTTATTATTCTTCTTATTCTTCTTTTTCTTCTTTTCTTCTTATTCTTCTTATTCTTCTTTTTCTTCTTATTCTTCTTATTCTTCTTTTCTTCTTTTTCTTCTTTTTCTTCTTTTTCTTCTTTTTCTTCTTTTTCTTCTTATTCTTCTTATTCTTCTTATTCTTCTTATTCTTCTTATTCTTCTTATTCTTCTTATTCTTCTTATTCTTCTTATTCTTCTTATTCTTCTTATTCTTCTTTTTCTTCTTATTCTTCTTTTTCTTCTTATTCTTCTTTTCTCTTATTCTTCTTATTCTTCTTTTTCTTCTTTTCTTCTTATTCTTCTTATTCTTCTTATTCTTCTTTTTCTTCTTATTCTTCTTTTCTTCTTATTCTTCTTTTTCTTCTTATTCTTCTTATTCTTCTTTTTCTTCTTTTTCTTCTTTTTCTTCTTTTTCTCCTTTTTCTTCTTTCTCCTTTTTCTTCTTTTTCTCCTTTTTCTCCTTTTTCTTCTTTTTCTCATTTTTCTTCTTTTTCTCATTTTTCTTCTTTTTCTTCTTTTTCTTCTTTTTCTTCTTTTTCTTCTTTTTTCTTCTTTTCTTCTTTTTCTTCTTTTTCTTCTTTTTCTTCTTATTCTTCTTATTCTTCTTTTTCTTCTTTTTCTCTTTTCTTCTTTTTCTTCTTTTCTTCTTTTCTTCTTTTTCTTCTTTTCTTCTTTTCTTCTTCTTCTTCTTCTTCTTCTTCTTCTTCTTCTTCTTCTTCTTTTTCTTCTTCTTCTTCTTCTTCTTCTTCTTATTCTTCTTCTTCTTCTTCTTTTTCTTCTTTTTATTCTTTTTCTTCTTTTCTTCTTTTTCTTCTTTTTCTTCTTTTTCTTCTTTTTCTTCTTAGTCTTCTTATTCTTCATATTCTTCTTTTTCTTCTTATTCTTCTATTCTTCTTTTTCTTCTTATTCTTCTTATTTTTCTTTTTCTTCTTATTCTTATTATTTTCTTATACTTATTTTTCTTCTTTTTCTTGGTTTTCTTCCTTTTCTTCGTTTCTTCCTTTTGTTCTTTTTCTTCATTTTCTTCCTTTTCTTAGTTTTCTTCATTTTCTTCCTTTTTTTCGTTTTCTTCCTCTTGTTCTTTTTCTTCGTTTTCTTCGTTTTCTTCCTTTTCTTAGTTTTCTTATTTTTCTTCATTTTCTTCCTTTTCTTCCTTTTCTTCCTTTTCTTCCTTTTCTTCCTTTTCTTCCTTTTCTTCCTTTTCTTCCTTTTCTTCCGATTCTTCCGATTCTTCTGCTTCTTCTGCTTCTTCCACTTCTTCCTTTTCTTTATTTTCTTTATTTTCTTTATTTTCTTCCTTTTCTTCATTTTCTTCATTTTCTTCATTTTCTTCATTTTCTTCATTTTCTTATTATTCTTCTTATTCTTCTAATTATTCTTATTCTTCTTATTCTTATTATACTTATTCTTATTATTCCTCTTATTATTCTTTTTCTATTTGTTCTTCTTATTCTTCTTAATCTTCTTAGTCTTATTATTCTTCTTATTTAACTTATTCATCTTATTCTTCTTATTCTTCTTATTTTTCATATTCTTCTGATTCTTCTTATTGTTCTTATTCTTCTTATTCATCTTATTATTTCTTTTTTTTTTATTAAAGGTTTGTTTTATTAATATTTACCCTCTATTTTTGCAGAATAATACAATTTTTACAATCTACTTTTCTGCTACCCAATTCCATTTTACAACCTCATATCTATCTATATGTTTACCCCTAACTACAACTACATTAAAAAAATTCAGCATCTTAACATCTCATTATAAAAAATATTAGTTTAGCTAGTAAAATTTAGTTAGGGAATAATCCCTAGCTAAATAGTGAGTTATTAGCTATATATTAGCTAGGGAATAGACGAATTTTTCATTTAACATTGAAATAAATATTTGCGATAGATTAGTGATGGATTAGCAATGGAATACCATAGCTAATTAGAATTAGACATAATCCATCGCTAATTTTTTGTTAAATTTCCACACAATGTAAAGCGGGAAATTTCGCTACGGTATTAGGCAATTACTTTCTCTAGCTAATTAGATTGAAACATAATCCATTGCTAATTTTTTAGTAAATTTATACACAATGAAAAATGAAAAATTTAGCTAGGGATTTTCCATAGCTTATCAGATCGAGACATTATCCATCGCTAAATAATTATCTAATTTTTTTTTCTATTTTATATTTTATTGCAAGCAATTATACCTTAAATGATAATTTTCACAAAATATATGCATTTTGCTAGGGATTTTTCTCTAGATATTTGGTATGGGAATAATTTCCATCGCTAATCTTTAATTATTTAATTTTTTTAATATTATATTTGTTTTAATATTTTATGTACTTTTTTATATTAAAGATATGCCATAGCCTATGAATGAGCGATTCTTGAAAGACACATTCACTTCATATAATTATAAAAATAGGATATTATAAAAAAATAATTTCAAAATTATATAAATACGAATAAAAATTTATATTAATAATGCCTAAAATAATTATTTTTATTATTATTTTATCATTATTACTATAAATTTTGATTCGTATTTATATAATTTTGAAATTATTTTAAAGTTATTTTAATTATATAATTATAATCTTTTTTAAAGATATTTTAATTAATAAATGAACCTACATAAAAATTATTACAACTAAAAAGGTAAAATTTTAATTGTATGAATACATAAAAAATTATAAAAATATCTCAATTAACGAATAAACAAGTAAATATTTATATTATTTAAAATAAAAAACATATTTTAATTGTATGATTAAAATAATATTTTTAAAAATATTAAAAAAAAGATTTTAAAATTTACGAAAAAAAAAATCAACTTTTTCATAAAATTTAAATGAAAATAAATTGATAATTAAAGATAAATACATAGATGTTTTAATTACATCAAAAAAAATTTTGATCATTTAAAAAATAAATATCTTAGTGTGGTTATTAAAATAACACTTCTAGTATTTTTTAAGGGTTTCAAAAGAGTTATTTAACATATTACTAATGAAATTTTTTTGTCCAAAAAACACTTAAAATTATTATTTGGCCTATAAACACTTTTAAAAAATACTAACCCTAAGATGATTTTAATTCAAGTTTTATTTTTTGTCCCTACTCAAATTTATAAGAATTAAATAATTGAGTAAAATCTTTACTATTAACTCATAATATTATGTATTTTATTAAAATAATAAATATAACATTTTTTATTGATCTTCTCAGCTTTAAATAATTTTTGGAATTATATAAATTATAAATTATATCAAATAATATGAAATTTTATTCTTTTATAATTATTTCATATCATAATCATAAAAAATAAATTGAATTCTTAAAAATTTACAACCATAATATATATATATATATATATATATATATATATATATATATATATATATGAAATATTTTATACTTATATATTATTATTTAATTTATATATAAAATAATATCATTTATGGTTAAAAAAATCTTTTTCATTTTTTTTATTTAAATTATTTAATTTTTATAATTTTAATTTACTTTTATATTTGTGTCTCTTTTTTTTTAAATAAAAAAAAGAGACAAATTGAATCACTTAATTCCGTGAAAAAAAAATGCTAAGGGATATTCAATTACAAACAATTTTTCTATCTTTCAAAGAGGAAGAGAGGAGAAGCGAAACTGAACTCCAGGAGCAACCTACAAATTTGACCTGTTTTTTTACCAGGTAATTTTATCATTGCTCTTCTCCTTCAAAATACTATATACATTTCTCTTTATCTCTCAATTTCATTACCAATGGTGGAGTTTGGTTTATACAGAATATTCAGTTTTTATTTTTTTTTTATTTTCTCTCAATTTTCTACTTCTTTCTTCTATCTTCACATCACTTATATGATTTCGATTCTCCTCCATTAATGAAATAGCAAATGGTTAGTGTAAACTATATTCTCTTAATGTTTAAATTTTTAGGTATTTATAGATTTAAAATACAAAATGTATGCATTTTTTTTTTGCTTTTGTAACTTAATAAAAATAAATTATACTTAATGTTTTCCACTTCTGTAACTAAAGAAAAAACAAAACCAATGTTTATGGGTTCTATTTTTGTTGTCTCCAAAAATATTATAAACATATACCATTATTTTAAAGTTTTATACATTTATATAATCATATGACATTATTTATAAATGTATATACTTTAATATATATATATATATACATGTATTACATTATATATAAACATTTATATGTTTATATAAACATATAATATTATATATATATATATATATATATATATAGATATGTATAAATATTTATAAATATTTATACAACATTTAAATAAAACTATCCATTTTTATATATTTTTTATATAATAGTTATATAACATATAAAATGTTTATACATATTTGTAAAAATTTATATAACATATAAATTTTTATATAAATATAAAATATTTATAATGTTTATATAAATGTGATATATATACTATATAATATTTATAAAAGTGTTGCATATATATATATATATATGTAATATTTATAAAATTATTTTAAACACAATAGTATATTTAAGCACTTGTTTATTTATAAAAGCGTGAAGTATTTTTTTAATGTTTAATAGATTTCAAATCACCGGAGAGTGTGCTAGCTCTTAAAGTTGTTTATATATTTATTGTTTAATGCTCACTTTTCATTGCTTATCTTATATGCAAAAGCATTTGATTTGAGGTAATGCCTTGCAGGTATTTATTGTTTAATACTAAAATGTGTTTTTTCTCGTTGTCAAATACTTGAATGTCTAGTCCCATTATGTTCTTTAAGGTTTTTCTAAATATCTTATTGCAGGTTATATGATGCGAATGTGTAATATTTTTATTTAGTATTGTGTGTTCCAGATTATTATAAAATTAAAAGCAAACTCACATTAGAGTAGAATTCAATAGCTAACAATATTATGACATTAAAGTTTGCAAAATCATGACAGAGATTTCAGTGAAGTAGATTTAGCATGGTTTGCATTAAATCAAAATTTTGCAAGGATTGTAGTAATCTAAAACCCTTCATCTGTTATATCTGCTACTAAACTATATGTGTATAACTATATATAAATATTTGTATAACTATATACAACTGTATATAATTAAATATAATTATAGTTATACCTATGTATACATATATGTAAATCTTTGTTTATAACTTTGTATACATTTGGGTATAACTACATATAACTACTTGTATGAATATATATATATATATATATATATATATAACTATATGTTTAACTATATATAACTATTTATAACTATATATACTATATGTATAAAAACATATAACTATAATTAATTGTATCTTACTATGTATAACTATAAAAACTTTTTGCATAACTATATTTAAATATATTATTTACAACATATATTTAATATACATTTTTATATATTAATATATAAAAATCTATTTTACTATATCTATACCTATACATAACAATATGTATAAATATATAAAATTATATTAAAAAATATATATACCTACATGTATAAATATAAGTTTAACTATATGTGTAACTATATTTATAATTAATTGTATAAAAACATACAACTTTATGTTTAACTATATGTGTATAGCTATATAACACTAGAAAAATCCCATATAGCTAGGGACAAATCCCTAGCTAAATGGGCCTTTTCCATTGCTAAACAAGATATAACGACGGATTACCAATGGATCGGTTCCCTATCTAAAGTGCTCATTGCTATAATTTAGCGAGAAAAAGTGCCCATAGCTAAAACATTAACGATAGAAAAATCACTTACTAAAAAAGATAAATTCCCTGGCTAAATTAACAAGCTAAATGAGATTTTTCGTCGCTAAACGAAAATAATGACGAAAGATTCCCAAGCTAAAGTGTTGGTCACTAAATATTAGCGATGAAAATAGTCCCTAGCTAAATAAACCTAGCGACTGAAAATTCCATTGCTAAAATAAAGATTTCCCTAGATAAATTAGCTAGGGTACATTCCCCTAGCTAAATTAGCAAGGGATTTCTCCCTTGCTAATTTAGCAAGTGATTTTTCCCTAGCTAATTTAGCAAGGGAAACCTTGCTAAATAAGCTAGGGAATTTTTCCTAGATATTTTAATTTCAAAACTATTTTCAGAATTTAATTTATTTTAAAATTTTTTAATTAAATAATTTAATATTTGTATATCAAATTGAATAAAAAATTAAACTATAAATGATAATTTATAATAAACAAAAAATAAAATCATTTAATAACTTATTCTAATTCAATATTTTACATAAATAAAATAAAAAAATAACAAAATTTTATTTCATTTTATTCATCAATGTATCTACCAACAGTGCATAATGTATAATTTATCCATTCATTAATATTGTTCTCTCCCTTTCCTCCTCCGAACACCATTTTTTTACTCCAACAATGTTGTCTGAGTCACGGCTCATAATGTCTAGTGAAAAATCCTATCACTTATACAAACTTTGTATGAGGAATAATGTGGTATCATATCTGTAAGAAATTTAAACCACTCAGTCAAATTAGAATAGAAAAAAATTATGTTTTGATAAATATATAATCTTGCAGTATATATGTAAATATATACTAGCATTTTACTCGTAAATATATTTCTACAGTATATGTATAGTAAAGCTGCAGTATTATGTGCACATATATAGTGAGTACAAATATACTTAGTATATATGTACATAAAATATAGCAGTATTATATGTACGTATATACTGATTTTATATGTACATATATACCGCATTTGTTATTGTTGCTGCTGCTCCTGCTGCCCCTGCCACTACTGCCGCTGCCACTATGAATGCCACCGCTGCTACCACCGATGCCGCTGCTACTTCCACTGCCAATGCCACTGCTACTGCCACCACTGTCACTACCGCTGGTAATGCCACTAGTGCTACCGATGCTATCGCCACTGCCTCTACTGTCGCCACTATCGCCGATGCTGCCACTACCACCAATGTCATTGCTACCATCGCCACCACCGCCATCGCCGCCTCTACCGCCGCTGAGTAGCTCCCCACTGAGCCCTGGTCATTGTAGTGGGTGCCACCACTGGACGCTGCAGCTGCTGCTATCGCTACCGCTGCATGCCATGACTGCCATTGCCACAGCTACCCGCTGCTACCGCCACCGCCACTACCACCTCTGTCGCTACTATAGCTACTTCTGGTGCTGCCACTGCTTTCGGTGCTGCCACCGCTACCTCCATTGCTACTGCCACTGCTGCCGCCGTTGTCACTACCACCATTGCTTCCGCTCCTGCTGCTTCCGCCGCCGTTGCCTTTGCCGCCGCTGTTGCTGCTGCCACCACAGCCGTCACCGCCGCTGCATGTTGCTGCCACCAACGCTGCTGCTGTCACCACCACCACCACCATCGACGACACCGCTGCCACCGCCACTGTCGTTGCTGCCACTTCTGCCGCCGCTACCACTGTTGCCATCACTATCGTCACTATCGCCATTGCCGCCGCTGATAATAGGCTTTTACATACCTATAACAGGCTAAAATTCTACCCAAAAAATTCGTAGACACACAAACATATTCACATATATATAATAACAGTTATTATAGACATGAACAAACACAAATTAACGTTGATTGTCATTCAACTTCAACAAAGATTTAATTAAATAATTCAATATTGTTATATTAAATTGTATAAAAACTGAAACTATAAATGAAAATTTTAATTTAAAAAAAATCATTTAATAACTTATTCTAATACAGTATTTTAAATAACTAAAACAAAAAATTAACAAAATTATATTATATCTTATTAATCAATGTATCTACCGACAATGCATAAAGTATAATCTATCCATGCATTGACGTTATTTTTTTTCTCTCTCTATGTTCTACTGATCACCAACTTTCTTCTGTGAAAAAGTTGTCCGAGTCACGGTGTATCATGTCTATTAAAAAATCTCTTCACTTATACAAGCTTCATATGAGAAACAATGTGGTACCATATCTGAAAGAAATTTAAACCACTCAATCAAATCAAAATAAATAAAAAAATTATTTTTTGATAAATATATATTATAGCAGTAAATATGTGCATATATACTAGTATATCACTCGTATATATATTACTGTAGTATATGTACATATAAACTATAGTATTATGCGTACATATATACTAAGTACATATATACTCAGTATATATGCACATAAAATACTACAGTATTATATGTACGTATATACTGACTATATATGTACATATATATTGCATTTGTTACCATTGTTGCTGCTCCTATTGTCACTGCCACTACCACCGCCGCTGCCGCTGCTACAGCCATTACTGCTGGTGCTACCGGTGTTGTCGCTGCTGCCACTGCTGCAACCGCTATTGGTGATGCCGGTGCTGCCGGTGCTGCCACCTCTGTCGCCACTACTGCTACCGCTGCCACTGCCCCACTGCTACAGCCACTACTACCATTGTAGCTGGTGCTGCCATTGATGCCCCCACTATCACTAATGCCTCCGATGTCACCGTCGCCACCACTACAGATGCTACCGTTGTTGCCATTGCTGCCGGTGCTCCCGCTATTGCCGGTGTTGCAGGTGCTGCCGCCGCCGCCGCTACAGCTGCTACTGCTACCGCCACTACCACTACCGCCACTACTGCTGCAGCCTCTGCCACTACTACTGGTGCAGCTGGTGCTGCCGGTGCTGCCGCCATTACTGGTATAAAATTTAACATTATTCATGTTTTTATATAAAATTATATGCAAAATAAAATGCACCTTACTTTATATATCACATTTTAGAAAAATCTTGCGATGTAAGCTCTTTAAGAACAACACTAGAATTTTAAAAATAATGAATAAAATTAAAGATAAGAATAAAGATTTATTTTTTGAATGGACTCATATAAATAAGACAACTAGAAAATTAGGTGATAGAATTATTAATATTCAACATTTTTCATATTGGTTATTTTTTGACTATCAATTTATCTTTAAGTATTAGGTCTTATCTCACCAGGCAATAAATCTCAAAAATAACATCATTAAAACACACATAAAAAATCCAAATTTAACAAAAACTATAATAATTCAAAATAAAAGTTAATTCATGATATTTTATTCTTGGCCTAGAATAATAATTTTCATCATAGGTTGTATACAAAAGCACACAAATCCAAAATTATTAAATATGCAAAAAAACATAAATTTCATCTCACTAAATCTCATAAAAAATTTCAAAATAAAATATATTTATGCAAAAAGAATACAAAAATAACTAATCATTATGAAAAAATATATTACATAAATATAATAAAGATCCTATATTTGCTTAATAACAAATATTTTTGTCCAAGGACAATAAATATCAAGTTTGAGACTCATCAAACATAATCCCTCTAATTTTTATAGATAAGACTATCAAGATATTAACATCTCTTAAATCTCATGTTGAAGTGAAAGCCATGTGCATTAAGTAGGGTATCCTTACAATGCATATGAAAACACAACAAGTATGTACATTCAATTTGATTTATACACATATGTGATGAAAAAGAATAGGATTGGCCAAACTTTGTGAAACAACAACATTATTGCATTGTAATTCAAATGTGGCATCTACCTAAATATATTTTCTTATGTATGATTTTTATGATTAACCTTTTATTCAATAAAAGTAAGTTGCTATTTCTAAATTAGATAAAATAGGAATACTAATTTTTTCATGGATACTAATTTTATTCAATAATAGTAAGTTGCTATTTCTAAATTAGGAAACTCAAAAATAAAAATAAACATGGACAAGCAACGAGCAAGAAATTACTCACCTATGAAACAACATGTCGAACACCACTCTCCATGTCACCATCACCAAATCGATGATCATGCCCATGCCACATGCCATTATCCACCTTGTGTCCATGATATACACCCTGCTCATGTGAATATATAGGTTTATGTTGAGCAGCATGGGCATGAACCCCAAAATGTGCATCCCATTCCCACTTCCATCTTTTTCACCAAATAACTTCCCCTTTGTTCCGCACAAGTTCTTCACCTCTAAAACATGTGCTGTGTTTGATAACTGAGGATTTGACACATCAGCACATCCCATATGCACGTTCACCTCGTGCCTGCAATGTTTTCTCTCATAATATTGAGTCCCAACAGAATCCACTATAAGAGTCAACAAAGATGCAGCCACAACAAAAAAACTAGAAAAAGGAAACTTAGTCCATGAATACTCTGTCAAACATGGTTTAGATAATGTCTGTGACCCCCCAGAGAGCATGTGAACAAAGCCAGTAGAAAGAATTACACCGACATAAAAAGCTTTTGCTGTAACAAAAAGTTTCTCATCTATTTGAAGAAATTGGAACTTTTTTCCTAGCAAATGAGGCTCCCACTTAACACATACATTTGCATATATATATATATATATGTAATATAATATCGCTGTTACAAGGCATCCATACAATATAAGTATGATGATAAAGACCATACCTAGCACATGAGGTTCCTACTTGACACAAGATCTAAGAGAGTTTGATATCTTGAACTCAAGGCCTATTATCTTTGGAGAAAAATATTTACCATTACACCAAGTCACAACTTGTAATATAAGGACAAATAATATTTACTTGTATTGTAACTACAATATAAGAGAAACCCAAGCCTATAAATAAAAAATAAAAGACTATGAGAAGCTCATACAGGTTAGGTGATTTCATAAAATGAAAATAAATTGAATCTGCTACAGACTTCCATGCAAATCCGAGCACGGCTATGGCTTTTTCAAACTTGAGCTTCAATACTGCCTTCTTACACTCTTCAAACTTATAGGCAGCATCTCGATCGATTGGGCAAATTTTTTTAACTTGATTCATGTTCATCATAGGAGTTATGATTAAAGAGACCCATGGGTGTTCATGATCATCAAATATGTTGACTGAAACAACTTCAAACATGGTATTGATTCAAGATGAATGAAGTTTGTGAACCAAGCTTATTGATATGATTAGAACCTACTAAAACTCCTTCAATGCTTCTTTGTGATTCCCCGTGGCAAGATATGCAACACCTCATCTATAATAACCCTATAATTTCAGATAAATGTTAGGAGGAAGAAGAAAAAAAATATGCACAACAGACTCATCATGCATTATGTGCCTTGGAATAGTAAGGATCACAATCAATAGCCTTGGAAGAATCATCTACAGCACACCCATATTCTTCTAGTTTGGCATGGGCAAAAGCACGATTGGCCTAATACACAACATTCTGATCATGTAAATTGATAGCTTGTGTGTATAGTTTTATAGCACGAGCAAACCTGTAGGCTGAAAAAAAAGATGACAAACATACTTATCAATGTCAATATTGATCGAAATGACAAATCTAGCTAAGATTAAAATTGATATGAGAATATATGATTAGCCATCATAAAAATAAGTATAAGCAATAGCTACCTTACATACTGATTATATTAGATCTTACTTTTAATGAAATGACAATCAATTTCAATATGCTTATGTTCTCATTATATATCAAATTTGAATGCTTAGTTATTTGATTATCACAGTCAAACATAGAAACTTTTTCTATTTGAAGCAATATATGAATATCAACTCTCATATAACAATGACTATGACTAAGCATTCTACCTCTATATTCTCAATTTAAAATCGATATCTATCTCAATTCCTTAAGGAAAATTTTCTAGGCACCAACATGACTCAGATGGGAACATGCCACATGAATCTTGGCAGGACATGAGATTTTGTTTTATGAAAATCTCTGATAAATATATGTAATGCAATTATTAAATAATCATACATCTTCTAATTCATAAAATAACAATAAAATTCATTTTTTTTATTTACTAGTAATAGTAAAAACCAAATTTTTACTCTCAAAAGATGAACACGTGAGCTCAATTAAACTCAAACTCAAAATATTAAGAACTCGACTTGAGCTCGATTGAACTCGAACTCTACTCGAGCTCAATTGAACTCGTACTCTACTCATATCATTAATAGCCCTAATTATTAGTATGAACTACTACTACAAAATAATAAATTATTATACCTATTATGTTATATATGGTTGATAATGTTAATAACACAAAAGAAACAAACATATTGATGACGATGATACTCATCCTATTAAAACTATATTTATTAACTAAAAAAATCACACCCATGATTGATAATTATTGATATTCTAAATCAATGAAAAAAAACATCATGTCATCACCAAATTAACATCATAGATAGAAAAAATATGCTAAATAATTATGATCAGAGTTATTAGAAACTTGTGATACAAGAAATGAGACAATAATACTACATATATTTTTTTTATGAAAAGTAATAGGTTTCACAATTTATATCTTATTTTAAAACATATCTTACAATACAAATACCAAACATGATATGACATGTGATACTATGATAGAACAATACATATATTCTCAACTATTTTCTATAATTAAAAAAAATCAAATTAATTTTTCCCGTTAAAGAATTTATTATATTAATTATTCAAATATACAAAAGAATTAACAATAAATCATAAAAAAATTAGCAAAATAATCTTATACAATAGGTTATGTTTTCATTATCATATAATATTATTCATATTTTTAATATACATTTATACAAATATATTTTTTACATATTTTCTACAACGTGAAAAAACTTATGTTACATGATATGATATAATACATAATACAAAAAAATAAAAAAATAATATACAATATATTTTATGAGCTAACAACTATGATTATACTACAGGGAAAGAAAATATGGACAAGAAAAGAAAAATATATACATCACACACACACACACACACACACACACACACACACACACACACAACTTGCATAGTATTTGAGAGGAGAATGTAGGGGATATTGAATAAGACTAGAAAAAAGAAAAGGCAAAGCATCAACGTGAGCAAGCTAGGATTGAGTTTCTAAAGATAATGAAAGTTGGCTAAGGGAGACTAGAGTGAAGCTAAGAAATAACAACATAAAAGAAATAGCTTAGTTAGCAATATGTAAACATAATTTCTCTAAAGACAAAAAAATGCACATTGATAAAAGAGAAACACATAAGCCGCTCTAATTCGATCAGGATTATGGTTGAGTTTCATTGTAACTAATGCACAAGTAATAAACATGCTCAAGCGTATTGTATACTTTTAAATCTAATACAATGGCATTACACTTATATATGATCACAAATAAATGTGCATTAGCTTGAATAATTACATTTGAATTGATCGTTAGCTGAGTTTTTGATTATCTCAATTTTTCAAAGTCAGCAACTTCTATTTCTATTGTTGATAAAGAAGAAAAACAGATCTTAGCTATGGAAAAGCTAGTTCGATGTTTGCAAAAACAGAATCTAAAAATGCTTTTCTCTGCCTTCTATTTCCTTTGAACACCAGAAGAAGGAAAAGCTAATTATCGTCGTGCAATTCACCTCACATTCGGTGTATGTCTAACTTTCGATGTTAATCAATCCAGATAAAACAACTCCCAAAGATCCTATGAAATCCAAAATCCTGAACTGGCTTACCAATTAGATACATTCAATATCACATACCTTTCAATAAAGGAGACAAACTAACCTCAAGAAACATGGAAAGGAAACTTCAGACAGAATTTACAAGTCAGCGATTCTATGTGTGATTTTGAAATGCATTCGAGGGAGAATAGGCGGAAGCCTACCTCTCCCAGCAATGATTGGAATGTGACCTTTGCTAGATAGCAAGTGTGGCACATGTTCTGTAGGAGTAGATCGAGAACCAGAGATTGGAAACACCTTCGAGAGGAAAGCACTCTAACATGTCGACACTTTCTACCATTTTTGATATTGTCACTTCTTTTGAAGTTGCAAAAAATGTCATACATATAATTTTGATATTTTCTGTGTTTTAAGAAATGATCAAGATCAATATACATCATTCTTTTAGTAACATGGGTTCGATTTAGACTCTTCAGGTTTAGATGATTTTTTATTGTGCATTAATCTTGGTAAATAATATTGATATTGATTGAAAACTAATAACACCTCCACTAGTTAGTAGTAGAGAAGGTAATGGTGTGTTGAGGATTTCATTTGATGTTGTAGATTCATGTGTTTGATTTTTATTCTTGGATTGAAATCATATTTTATCGATACTTACCTAAGAATGAATTTAAAAGTTAATTCTTACCTCTATTATAATTTTGCCAAGCAAAACTCAAATACTTCATTGATCACACACACACACACACACACACACACACACATATAACAGACCTTAGGTAGCTAGTACACATGAAGGTGATTTGGGGTAGAAATATTTAAATCATTAAAAAAATAAATTTTGAGTGCACAAACTAGTTTTTTTTTCTGATAGCAGCTAAACGAAGAAGTATTTTTTTATTTTTAGGGAACATTGATAACTTGAATGTACTATAACATATCAGAGATAAAAATAATTAGATCATCTTTCTTGAGCATTCCCTTATTTTTAAAAAGGAAAAGATCTTGCTTAGGTTGCTATCCATGTCGTCCGATAAGGCCATCCTGAAAGGTATCACGCCCCATTGTAGATTAAAGTGCCTCTGGCCTGATGTTGTACTTATGAAAGCAAACACTGCACTATCAGGTCGGCTCCGTTACAATAGAGAGGCCATGTGCTCTATTCTTGAGAAAACAAAAATTGCATCCACTTCCAAATTATTAGCCATCTTGGCTGCAAATATGCAGAAGAATTCTGAAACAGTATCAAAATTAGAGGAGTCCAGAGCCGAAAATCCATTAGTTTATGCTGTTTCTCTTCCCTCCACCACCTCTCTATTCTCAAACTAACACTTCTAAGAATAGAAAGGGCCTTCTCTGGATATTGGCCCATGGCAGATTCTCCAGAGAGCATCAAAGCATTTTCCCTCTACCAAACTTCCTCATAAACATCAGCTACCTTTGCTTTGGTAAGAGTAAGATATTCAATCATGGACTCTATCTTAACTACTTGCAATGACAGGCTTGTTTAACTGGTGGCAGAGATTAACAATCTTTTGCTAAGCTGCTGGATCCAGTTCAAGTAGTATGTGGGTACCCAAATCTTCTCTTGCTACCATAACACCATCTAATGCTCGAATTATCTTTTCAAAGTTTGCAAGTGAGTACTACTCTCTATCTTAGCAAGGACAGCAATGTCATTATGTTCAGAATGTGCAGTAATGTAGCTCTTGAGATGATAAATTATTTCTGCCGACTTCACAAAACATATTACAATGAAATCAACACCCTCTGCAATCCCAAAATCAATATCCAACCAATTCTTGGATGAAATTGTGGGAAGCATGGAACTCCATTCACGTACTAAGCTTCCATTCCTCTGCCATGTCAAATTAGATCAAGGCAACAAAAGTCGAGGATCCGTACACCTGCACTTAACATCAGGACCCATTTTCTCAACCACCTCAAACCTCACCATTCCACCATCAACCAAAAGTTCATCACCAACACTAACATCTGAATACAACCATGAAAACAACTGTTTAGTAATATCTAAATCAAATGAACTATAACGAGTCATGATGAAATGAAAATAATGGTATTCGAATAGTTACCCTTGGCAAACCCATCATAATTAACAATAATAGTGCAATTTGGCATAGCTGAAACAAATGATCTAACACTAAAAGTCCAGATTTCACCATCCTACATAAAGATGCTAATTTCATATCAAGCAAAGTAAGAAACCATAGGAACAAAACAACAGGTGACAATTTACCTCTGCTTTGAAATATGTGATTTAGCGTCGTGTTTGTTGAAGTTCACACAAGTGGAAGGTGGCGATAAGAGCTGGATGAAAATGGACATAAGTGCTAGGCGAGGATGATGACCAGTAGTAGTAGTGGATCTTCACAAAGAAGAATGTAGCATCGAATAAGGATTAAAGACTGTAAAACTTGAGATTGCTTTTGCTACTTCATTTTCTTTCTCGGAATAGGTGTTTGACGCATAGGTGGAAGAAGCATGGGGTAGTGGGGGACCTGGCCGTGCGGAGGGAAAGACGATAGTCCACACGCACAAATTAGTTTATATGATAGAGATGAGCTTAAGAATGTAATTTATTTGCCAAAACTTTTGAGTTAGAATCTATCTTTGAATTATTAATAATATATTTTCTCAAGCTTACCTAAAGATAAAGTTTTAGAAACATTCATCTCTATGTAAATTTAATAAAGATATATGTTGATATAATATCTTGATTGTTAGAGGAATCAGCATAAGAGAATTCAAAGATAGAAAAAAATGAGCCAAGACATTAATAAAGCAGCCTAAGAAATGATGAAAAATTTTGTTAGCAGAGCCCAAATTGAAAATGTGGAATTTGGATTTTTTTTATAAGTAACAAAACAAAATATCAAAAAAAATATGTACAACATAAAGAAGCTTTAGTTTATTACATTCAATGTGAAATAAAATATAAATTTATGTTTTGATTTTCCTAATAATAAACTCTACATCTTGTGATTTTTATTCCTACAATATTTGGTTCCTTTCTTTCCATATAGGATATATGATTGTTGCCAGTAGGACTTTTTGGATTAGGTTCTTTGGCGTGTTGGCTAAATAGTTTTTATGCATAATTTTGAAGGCTGTTGAAATGGAATGCATGTCCTTTGTCATTTATGTCAAGTTCTTTAAGCTGTCCCAATTTGCCTTTATAAATGGGTATTGAAAAAATAGATGCTAAAATAATTCTATTTTAGAACAGAATTCACAATTCAAATTTGTTGGAATTGAAAATAACTAATCATTTATTCTTAGCTTTTCGCATTTTGCAATCCATAGGTAGATGATATGTTCGGGGATACATTTTAGTGTCTAGATTAATCTCGTCCAAGTTGTTTTTTCTTTCCTTTTATCACCAATGAGAAATTTATAGGCATCATAAATAATTATTCTCTTTTTTTCTCTATTTGCCTAGATTTTCTTGAGATTGTTTAATGCTTACATATTTTTCTATTAAGGTATCATTTGAGATTAGGGATTTTCAGAAAGGAAAATCATCTTTGAATATATAGTAGTTCTAGATATTTTGAAAATTAAGTTAAAAATGGTGTATCTATTTTATCCAGAGAGAATCATCCTTCCTATTTATTCTCCATAGAATTTTAGTAGGAGTAAATATCTATGTATTTATTTATAAATATTAATTTATTTTCTTTTAACTTTATTGAAAAAATTATATTTTTATTATATTTCAAGATTTTCAAAATTTGTATTATTTATTTTTTTAAAAGTTTCCTATAATCATTAATTTTTTTATACATATAACAATATTAATATTTACTAGTTTATTCATCAATTTAGATATTTTTGAAAATATTTTCTATTTTATCATACAATGAATTAATTTATATTTATATTAGTAGAAAATTTAATGTATGTTAATTTAATTTTTAAGATATCTAAAAAAAATTATTATACTTATTGAATTTATTATCTAATGTTACTTTAATACAAAATTTTAAGTTTGTTAGTTAAAAATTTTAGAAAAATTTTTTGTATAATTTTTTAAAAAATTAATACATCATAAAAATAGATATTTTAGTCCTTATTAATTTAATTTTTTTTTGTATTTTTATATTTTTTAAATTATTTATTTATTATTCCATTTTTTAATGATTTTACGAGGAGAATGTATTTTTCAAGGATTATTCATCTATAGACCATTAAGATACATTTAATAAACAAAATTAAATAAAATATTAAAACTAATAATAAATTAAAAAAATTAAATAATTAAATATTGGCTAGGGAAATTCCATCGCTATGTTCGGGATTTAATTAGTTAGTGAAATTGAGTCACTAAATTCGTCACTATATTCTAGATTTAATTAATTAGAAAAGTTATATCACTAAATCCATCTATATATACCAGATTTATTTAGTTAGAGAAAATCCATCACAAAAATCTGTTGTTATATTCAAGAAGTAATTAGCTAAGGTAGTTCTGTTGCTATAATCAAATGATATTTTAAGTGTGTAATTAGCTAGGGTAATTCCATCTCTAAATCAATTGCAATATTTCAGGGTGTAATTAGCTAGGGAAATTCTGTCGCTAAAATCCGTAGCTATGTTTCGGATGTAATTAGCTAGGGAATTCCGTCATTGAAATCTATCGCTATGTTCCAAATGTATCTAGGAAAATGTCATCGCTAAATCTATAGCTAAATTCCAGATTTTATTAGATAGAAAAATTCAATCTCAAAATCTGTAGCTATTTTCAGGATTTTATTAACTAGAGAAAATCCATCCCTAAATCTGTCGCTAAATTACTGATTTTATTAGCTAAGAAAAATCCATCACTAAATTCTTCGCTAAATTCTGGATTTAATTAGCTAGAGAAATTCTATAGCTAAATTCATCGTTAAATTACTTATTTTATTAACTAGGGAAAATATGTCTCTAAATCCATCTCTATATTCCGGATTTAATTAGCTAAAGAAATTTCGTAGCTAAATCTGTCGCTAAATTACGGATTTTATTAGCTAGGGAAATTCCGTCTGTAAATCCGTCGCTAATTTACGGATTTTATTAGCTAGGGAAAATTCGTCGCTAAATCTGTCGCTAAGTTCAGGATTATATTAACTAGGGAAAAGCCATCGCTAAATCCATCACTAAGTTCATGATTTTATTAGATAGAGAAAATTTATCACTAAATCAATCGCTAAGTTCATGATTTTATTAGCTAGGGATATTTTGTCGCTAAATCTGTCACTAAATTCATAGCTAAATCCGTCACTAAATTCTCCACTTTTCTTAAGCGGTATTTACGACAATTTTTGTCGCTAATCTGTTGCAAATTTTGATTTCAATGAAAAATTATAAATCCCTTGTTATTCCCTAGCTAATTCCTCGCAATTTAGCTAGGGATTGACCCTAGCTAAAATTCTATAGCTAAATCAATATTTTCTTGCAGTGACTCTATATAATTAAATATAACTATATTTGTAACTATGTATACATATATGTAAATCTATATATTTGTTTATAACTTTGTATACATTTATGTATAACTATTTATAACTACTTGTATGAATATATCTATATATAACTATATGTTTAACTATATATAACTATTTATAACTATATATACTGTATCTATAATAACATATAACTATAAATAATTATATTTTACTATATGTATAACTATAAAAGATTTATACATAACTATATTTAAATATATAATTTACAACTTATATTTAATATACATTTGTATGTATTAGTATATAAAAATGTATTTTGCCAAATCTATACCTATACATAACTATATATATATATATATTATATGAAAAATATATATATATATATATATATATATATACCTACATGTATAAACATAAGTATAACTATATGTGTATAACCACATGTAACTATATTTATAATTACATGAATAACAACATACAACATTATGTTTAACTATGTGTATAACTATATATAAATATTTGTATAACTATCTAACACTCTATATAATTAAATAAAATTATATTTGTAACTAATACATATATGTATACATGTATGTAAATATATATATTTGTTTATAACATTGTATACATTTATGTATAGCTTCTTATAACTACTTGTAGGAATATATCAATATATAACTATATGTTTATTTATATATAACTATATATACTATATGTATATATACATATAACCATACATATATGTCACACTATAATGGGCCATTCTGGAAAAACATGACCCTTTTGATGCCTATATGTTTGACATTACTCATCAATAATAGTTTCAATGGTTAATGAATCACAGGAGTTGCTATTACTGATTCTATTGCCTGCTTGCTATTTATTTGTGTTTTGAATTATTTCATCTTAGTCACATTTTTGCTAAGTGGTTGGTGGCATGAGGTGTGGTTGATTTTGAAGCGTCCTCCACCTATTAATGATACCAACCCATACAATGTCTTCAGGCCTCAAGAGAAAGCCCACCGGCTCCATACAAGATAGGTATATGGTTAGTAGTTTTTTATGATGCAATTAAAAGTTTTACAAGCAAATTTCATAGTATTGTAAGCTGCTTCTCATGAAGTGTTCAGATGCAATAGAGGAAAAATAATTTGCAGTCCTTTGAAAAACTTCCTTTGGTAAGTAAGAAATTTATCTTAATGATCAACTCATTCTATTCAGATTGGTGATGTAGTGTTGAGATTAATAAGTTATCAAAGAAGATTTTTTTTTCCGATTATAGTATGCATCTCTTAGAAGAGATTAATAAGCTACACATTCATCTTATCAAACACTTATCTATCACAACCATCCTATGTATATTTTTTCTTATAAAAAGTATAGATTATGAATCATAAATTGAGTAATTAATTAACTTTTTAATATTATTTTTTTTTGTAATCTAACATATATTTTTCTATTTTACTTTATTTTGGTCAATTATTTTAATTATTTAAATAATATTTTTTTAAATTGTCTTTCTTTTGAATTATAAATCATAAATTTCGAAAATAATTATATTTTGAGAAATTGATTTTTTCAATTTAAAATCAAAGTTACATATTAAATATTTTTTATTAAAATTTTTTACTCTCAAACATTTGCTATAGATCTAATTTTAGATTTAAATTTTTACTAGTTTCAATTTTTATAAAAAATATTATCTATATATAGCATATATTAATGTATTTATTTTCATAGTTGTCATGTCAGCTAATTTATAACCATGACAAGAAAATATCAACTTAACATTGAATCTTAATGTAATTTATAAATATAACAAATTTACTTAACATCCCGCATATAAAACACATTTGTTATATCACTTTAATATATATATCTTTATATTTTTCTTCTTTTATGTAGACACCAAACCAACTATCAAAAAAATTATATTATGAATATTTTCTAAATTGATAAATACTCTGTACAAATATTTTTATTTTTATATTTTTTCATGACTTATCTAGTCAAGTGTAAATAAGTAGTATTTTGGATATGCATAGAGTAGAGAGAGAGAGAGTGGAGAATCTTTGAAAAAAAAATTATTTCAATAAAAATGAAATATAGTAATTTGGATATATATATATATATATATATATATATATATATATATATATATATATATAATCCCACATATATGGTTTGGGGAAGCTCACAAATCGGGTATTCCCAAACAATAAAAATCAAATAAAAAAAATACTAAACTAAAACTTGAACACCATTCTCAAGTTAATGCATGCATATCATGTATCCCTAGCTTGGAAGAGTGGAAAAAAAAATTATGGTTCTCTAATAGCCTGCATGAAGATGTTCTTACTCAGCTCCCTGATAGGTATGTAGGTTATAGTGATCAAAATATCTTGAATTTTATTCTAAACTAAATGATAATTAATCTTAATATGCTTTGTCCGCTCATAGAACATTGGGTAGGCAGCAATGTGTTTGACTATCAGGCTATCATAGTGAAATATCATCAATATCTAAACTGGAAGATAAAGCTCATTCAAAAAGTATTTGGTCCATTGAAGTTTATAAGTTGCTAATGTCATAGCTTCGTATTTTTTTTATACTGGATCTCAAAATAATTATTTATCTTTTATTTTTCCATAAGATAAAGTTATGTACAAAAAAATAACAATAAAAAACATATGTCAATTTTTTGCTTTGTGATCATAGAAGTCCAACTAGAATCTGAATATGTCTCTATCCAAAAATATTCATAATCTTTAATTATAATCACATTTCTTGAATTTTTTTTATATACCATAGAATTTTAAGTATTGTATTCATATGAATATGTTTATGTATATTTTAAAAATAACTAAATATACTGACATCATTGGTAACATCAGACATAATTATTATTAGATATTTTAGTTTTTTATGATTATTCTATATGTAGTTGAGTCAATTGATGAACCAACTTATCTAGATAAGTCTATATTTAGATCAAGTAGTAAGCCAACAATGTACATCATGATATAACTTATCAGATAAAATATATAAAATATATTTTCTCTAAGAAAGATTTATTATACTTTTTGAATATTTGATCTCATTACTAAAAATAATCTTAGATATTTTAAATAATGTATGAAACTTGGTTTGTAGATTTTATTTTAGATATATCAAACTGATTTTCTCATGTAATTAGATCATTACCATCATATACAATTAGTTTTACATACTAACATCTAGATCAACTTAAAAAAATAGAAAATTTTGACATATTTTTATAACAAAATATAGTAAATATTGAGTAAAATTTTAAATCATGTCTTGGGAGACTGCTTGAGGCTATAAATTGCCTTTCATATTCTATATATCATTTATGTGCTCTCTTCTTCCAGGAACAATGAATCCTAATGACTAATATATAAACATTTTTTATATAAATTATTATAAAGGAATGTATTCTTTATATCTAACTAATATATATTTTATTTCTATGATGATAAATAGAAAGTAATAACCTATTAGTGGTATGTTAATCATATGAAATAATGTGTTCCAAAAAGCAATATCATAAGGCTATGTAAAATCATTCATTACCAATCTAGTCTTGTTGATTGATCGTTTCCTTGGGTTCCTCTATATTATATATATTTGACTATAATAAAATTGGAATGTCCAACTCATTATTCTAAACTAGATCAACTAATATGATAAAAAAACTCATTTAAAATAGATTGTGAATGTATCCATTTAGCATATACATCTTCGGATTGAGATCATCAAATCGTTTAATGCTTATTTCTATCTCTCTCTCTTGGTGAGATTTAAATGTTGTGTCCAATGGATCATGATTACTTTAGAAGTTATTATTTTTTATGTATATATTAAAGGTTATTGTCTTGATGTGATGAAAAGTATCTTTGTCAAAAGACATTAAGTTTTGGATTTGAGATTTATTAGACAACGCTTTTATTGATTTTTGAAAAACTATTATTGAAATATCAATATCTCATAAATCTTGCACTAAGTGAGAGTCTTGTATACTGGGTACAACCTACAATGATATTAAAATTTTAAAAACTAAGATATTATTTATTGGCTATCTCATGTTCATACTACATGATAATATAATGTAGCTAAGTGAAAAAAAACATTTGTTGGGTTATATATTTAGGAGAGAGACAAACATTTTAATATTACATGATTAATTGGACAATCTTTAATTTTTTAAAATTGTATTTTAATTTTTTTATGCCATCTTGTTTCTAAGACAAATGATTGATGCAATATTAAGCACGCACACATCAAATTTAAATCAAATATTTTGTTTGAAATTAATAAATCAAATTGACATCACCATGTTTTCCAAAGATTTTTAGGAATATTATAGCATGTTATTTCATATCATATTTTTATTAAAATTTGCTTATTATATTAAATTTTTTAGAGTGATAATGATTTTGGGTATTCCTCTCAAAATGTTAATTATTGAATAATGCTTTTTTAGTCGTTCTTATTTTTAGGATTGAAAAAGATATTATGTATTTGTCATTTAAGCCGTTTTTTTTAATTTTGAGGATTATGAGATAATTTATCAAGCATCTAGTATTACTATTCTTTTACAAATTAAAATTGATCGGAGAATAAACAAATATCTAATAGTAATATTTTAATAAGTTAGTTCTCCTAGATATTTTAAGAGTATGATAATGATGTGCTTTCATTAATATTCTCTCTCTAGGTAAGTTCAAGTAGGTTCATATTTCTCTTGATTTAGGGTGATATTCAAACTCAAGACCTCACTAATAAATTATAATTTTTTAGGCTATGTCTTCCATCTGGTTTTGAGTATGGTTTTTTAATTACGATGAAATTTTAAACATTCATATGTTAAAATTTAATAATCTATTTTAGCTTGTTCTTTTGTGGGTGTGTGTGTGTGTGTGCGTGCGTGTATGTTTGTATCCATGTATGTATGTTGAACTTTCATCCTATAAAATCCAGTTGCAAATTTTTTGTGCCTTGTGTTTCCAGGTTCGACGCAATTTCAAACAAACAAAGATGATTTTTGCACCCCTAATTAAGGTATTTGTTCCTTTTTTTATGCTTATGACAGAATATCTAGCTGTTTGATATTCATGCACCAATGGATATTTATGCTCTACTTTATGAAAATACTTGTAGAG
The DNA here is from genome assembly GCA_029783825.1 of Sapria himalayana. Taxonomy (NCBI): domain Eukaryota; kingdom Viridiplantae; phylum Streptophyta; class Magnoliopsida; order Malpighiales; family Rafflesiaceae; genus Sapria; species Sapria himalayana. The sequence goes on along the minus strand of JAREIK010000171.1, from coordinate 623,131 downwards.
GGAAGTGAAAAAAAATGAGGTCATATATGTATGTATGTATTTATGTATCCATGTATGTATTAAACTTTCATCCTATAAAATCTAGTTGCAAATATCTTGTGCCTTGTGTTTGTAGGTTCAACATGATTTTGAACAAACAAAGATAATTTTTGTTGCCCTAGTTAAGGTGTTTATATTTTTTTTATGCTTATGACAGAATATCTAGCTGTTTGATGTTCATGCTTCATAATGGATGTTATGCTCTACTTTATGTAAATACATGTACATATATACCAGTATATATGTATATGTACATATACACTATAGTATATATGTACATATATACTCAGTATATGTAAATATTACACTGTAGTGTATGTGTACATATAAACCAGTATATATCATATATACTAGTATATATGTACACATACACTATAGTGTATATGTACATATACTATGTATATATGTACATATAAATACTTGTACATATATACCAGTATATATGTACATATACATATATATCAGTATATATGTGCATATACATATATACTGGTATATATGTAAATCTACATATATACTGGTATATATGTACAAGTATTTATATGTACATATATACTTAGTATATGTACATACACACTATAGTGTATATGTACATATATACCAGTATATGTGTACATATATACTGGTATATATGTACATATACATATATACTGATATATATGTATATGTACATATATATACCAATGTAAACATATACACTTTAGTATATATATGTATGTATGTATATATATATATATATATTGTAGTGTATATGTACATATATGCTAGTATATATGTACATATATACTGTAGTATTATATGTAACTAGTGAAATGCTAGTATATATACATATATACTAGTATATAGGTACATATATACTGAAGTATTATATATTTATCAAAATTGAACTTTATTTATTTATTTATTTTGATTTAATTGACTGGTTTAATTTTGGTACAGATATCATACCGTAATATTTTCCATAAGAAGCTTATAGAAGAGAATGGATTTTTCACTAGACATGATGCGTTGTGACTAAGATAGCTTTGTCGCAACAGAAAGATGGTGACCAGAGGTGTTAGGGAAGAGAAAACAACGTTAATTTCACGGATAGTTTATACTTTATGCAATGTCGTTAGATATATTGATGATGAAGATGTAATAAGATTTTGTTATGTTTTTGTTTTAACTATGTGAAATAATGGTTGCATAGACTGTAGTTGTTCAATATTATTATGCAAAAAATATTTTCTTCATCATGTGTTGCACATGAGCATGGTGAAGTGCTCCATTTTTCTATGTTCAAGTTTCTTATTGATTTGTTGATGGTTACTACTGCTAATTATCAGTCTCTAATTTATCTGCTAGTTCTTTTGTTAGCTTGTTAGCTCGGTCATGGCGGGGCAGAGCAACACCCTTATAGGCCTTGGTTGAAAGAGAGTTCTGGTTGCGGGCAGATAAGATGCAAACTTTGATGCACCAAGCCTGGCTCGTGGCTTGTCTTCCAAGTTTTTCTCTAAGAGTTTTCGGAGATATTTTCCTAAATTTAAATAATTTTCGCATTTCTAATTTATGTTAATAGTGAAGTTTTGTGCCATCTTTGTGAAGTATAAGATGACTAATACTAAATTATTGTAGTTTTGTGTCATCTAAGTCTCTGTGGTTATATATATGTACATATAATACTATAGTATATACGTACTTATGTACTGTTGTACATATGTAAATATATACTGAGTATATATGTATGTATATACTGAGTATATATGTATGATTATATTGAGTATATATGTACATATATACTACAGTATTATATATATATATATATATATATATATATATATATATATATATATATATATATATATATAATACTGTAGTATATATGTACATATATACTTAGTATAACTACATATATACTATAGTATATGTACATATATACTGAGTATATATGTACATATAATACTATAGTATATATGTACATATATACTCAGTATAACTACAAATATATTGTAGTATATGTACATATAATACTATAGTATATATGTATATATATACTCAGTATAACTACATATATACTATAGTATATGTACATATATACTCAATATATATGTTCATATAATATTGCAGTATATATGTACATATATACTCAGTTTAAATGTACATATAATATCATAGTATATACGTATATGTACTATAGTAATATATGCAACTAGTGAAATGCTAGTATATATGTATATATACACTATAGTATATATGTACATATATACTACAGTATTATATATTTATCTAAACATAACTTTTTTTATTTATTTATTTTGATTTGATTGACTAGTTTAAATATCATACAAATTTGGTACCGTAATGTTCCCCATATGAAGCTTGTAGAAGTGAAGAGATTTTTAACTAGAAATGATGTGCCGTGACTAGAACAGCTTTGTCGAAAGTAGAAAGGTGGTGACCATAGGAGCTGGGGGAGAGAAATCAACATCAATTTCACGGATAGATTATACTTTATGCATTGTCGTTAGATACATTAATGAATAATATATAATACAATTTTGTTTTGTTATTGTTTTAACTATGTAAAATATTGTATTAGAATAATTTATTAGCTGGTTTTAAATTTTGTTAATTATAAATTATCAAATATAGTTTATATTTTTATTCAATTTAATATAAAAACATAAAATTATTTAATTAGATTTTTTTGAAAAAAAAAAGATAAATAGTGAAAATAGTTTTGGATTGAAAATAGCTAGGGAATTTTCCTTTGCTAATTTTGCTAGGGATTTTTCTCTTGCTAATTTAGCTAGGGAATTTTTTGGAGCTTTAAATTAAGGTCAAATTAGCTAGGGAAATTATTATTTTAGCTTGGTAATTTTCTGTCGCTAAAATTTTTTAGCTAGGGACTCTATCCTTTGTTAATTTTTAGCGATGAGTACTTTAGTTTGGGAAAGGTTCTGTCATTAATCCATCGTTATATCCATTTTAGCGACGGAAAAAAAATCATTTAGCTAGGGAATTTTTTCTAGCTATTTAGGATTTTTCTTGTAGTGTCTACTACAAGGCATTATAAAAAACTTCTGCAACATCTCTATCTTTTATCCTGCTTGACATAGGCCCATTATTCTCTTTTTCTTTTGTGTGCATAACCTCCATTATACACCTTTCCCAATGCTTGAATTTCAGCTGTATTGCCATTCTTCTCTTCTGCAACATCTCTGTCTGTTGTTATGCTCCTATTCTACATTAGACCAAATACAAGCCCATACCATATAACTTATTACGGACTCTCTACCCTTTTCTCCTTCCCTTCCTTACCCTTACAAACACTAGCATGAGCTAGCTTATGACAAAAAATAGAAAAAACATAAAACAAAAGAAAAACTACTCCTTTCTACCCTTGCTGCCTCCTTTGCTTCAGCCCATACAAGCATTGGGTTCCACTTCCGTTCCCTCCCATGAAATTGCCTTCCTTTTGCTCCTCTATTAAATATTGGATGTTGGGCGTGCAAGTCCTTAGCCTCCCTTTTGTACCTCTCTTCTGCTGCTTTTTTTTCAGTGACTTTGCTCTGCTCCACCTCTTTTGTCCTATCTTCTTCCCATGCCCTGCATAGAAACCTAAACAAGCCACTGTCATATAATTATAACTTTCCTACTCATTTCCCTTATCCTCCCATCTCCTTTCCATTTTATAGGCCACAATCACACTAAAAAAATCCAAAAAAAAAAAACCAAAAAAATAGGAAGTAATGAGCAAAAAGCTAGTTTTCTGCTCCTCCCCCCTTCCATGCCTCATGCATTCTTTCCCCCGCCTTGTTCTGGCTTCAACTCATGCCTTCTCACCCACCCATAGGTTGGATCTACATTTACTACCTTCAAATCCTGCCTACTCACAGAAAACTAGAAAATAGAAAACAACAAATAGACTTCATGCTCTTTATTCTTTCCTCCTCTCTTTTGTTTCTACCCGTGCTATGTTCTCTCTCACTTCTGTGCTCTCTTGCTCCTCCTGCATTCCAGACCATTGAAAAACCATACTAATATATCCTATCTACCCTTTTCCATTATCTCCCTTCCCCTTAAAGCATAGACAAAATCAAAGGGTCTTGCTCTACAACTTGAGTTCCCTCCAAGCATATCATGTCTAAATAACTAAATACATTCAACCAAAAAGCTGGAGGTAAGTTTAAATATCAAATAGTCTCATTGTAAAGGCTTTCATAACCCTTCCTACCTCATCTCTTATTGCTCCTACTCCCCCTGCCGCACCCATTTCTCTTTTGAAGCTTTCATCTGTATTGAGAGCTAATGCACCTAGAGGTGGCTTTCTCCAAACGAATGTTTTTATATCTGGCAATTTCCCTCTAATAGTTGTGAGCCCCCATGCCTTCATTATATTCTCCTCCATGCCCCTATTGCTGACTCTTATCGCATTATAGGCTAAAATATAAGAACTTTTTTTTATCTTTTCTAATATGTTTTTGGCATTCATTGGAATACTCTCAAACCTGCTTATATTTCTAGCTTTCCATATACTCTAGACTATTATGTAAGGTATGTGATTTTTAATCCATTTAAGCAACTTAGTATTTATCTGCTCCTGTCTCTAGTTTTTTAATTTGGCCTTAAGTGCCACCTCACTCTTTTTCATGTCCGCTTTTGATTCTAATTTATTCCATACTTATGTAGCGATCTTTCCTAATGAAAACAAATGATCTATACTTTATGTGGCTGTTAGGTATCATTCACATCTAGATGCTAACCTTATTCCTTTCCTCTGTATATTATCATCCACCATAATGGAATGACATTTGAAAGAAGCTTTTACATTATGATATTTATCTTCTATGGGATTCCCTTTTAACATGCCCATTTAAAAATTTCTTGAGAATCCTTTTTATTTCTCCCTAAACTTTTTCCACTCCTTAAAGTAAATATTCCTTATGCATTTAAAGTCCATTTCCACCTACTGTTAATCAATATTGCATGATTTTCCACTATGTCTTATTGCTTTCACATTAACTTCTAGCTTTTTGATCCCTTTTCAGGGCCCTTAAAAGCCTTATTACATGAACCATATTGAGCTATTATCTATTCAGCCCAAAGGCTACCATTTTCTTTTAGACTCCACTAGTTTTTACAAGCCTAGGCTTTGGCTATCATTTAGACTAGTGAAACCTAATTTGGCCTCCTCTTTAGGGTAACATAGATCTTTCCATTTCTTCCAGTGTAATGTAGGTTTCCCTTTCTTCTTGCTCCATAAGAAATTAAATATTTCTTTTTCTAATTTTCTTATGATCTTTTTTGGTGGCTGAACCAACATAAAAATGTGTGCTAGCAAGCATTGTAGCACGTGTAAGACTAAAGAAACTCGTCATGCAATGCTTAAAAAATCTACCTTCTATCCAACAATCATTCCTTTCATCTTTTCCACTATGAAGGATAAGTGCTCCTCCATTAATCTTCCATTGTAGATCAAACACCCCGAGTACATTTGTGCTCCTTTCTTTTGTAAAAAGCTTGTGACCATTTTTATTTTTTGGTGATGTTTTCTAGCATTTTCCTTACTATAATGAATTGACATTTGCTTTTATTCAGAATTTGTCTTGACACTTCTTCCAGTGTTTGTAGAAACCTCACCATATTATAGTGGATATACAAAATAAATAGACTAAAAAAAAAATTTCCAAGGCATGTTATATAGTGGATATACCCAGTAAACAAGTCTTGTGTGAATGGATAAAATATGACAATCATGATTGTCATATTTTAATGCAACAGTTAATTCCTATTACTTTTCATGAACTCCTTCCAATAAATGTATGACAAGCTTTGATAGAGTTAATATTTTTTTTTATATGCTTAACTTCGACAACAATTAAAGTAAAAGATATGAAAATATTAGAAAGAAATAATTCAATAATTATTTGTAAATTAAAACATATATTCCCTCATGATTTTTTTGATTTGATATAACACCTTCCAATAAACTTTCCTTACAAGTCCAATTCCTTCTGAAAGATAAGAAATTCAATATTCTACCATATTTTATAATTTAGTAAATATTTTAGTAAAACTTTATACTTACTATGCAAACTTATTATTACAAATTTTTGGACATTCAAAGAAAAATGTCACCAACAAGACCAAGATAGAAGGTTCAAATTGCAATACTTATTTAGTAGAAGAGACATCCAATTTTTGTTAATATTATTTTGAGTCTGATGTGTATACAAAAATGGGAAAAGTGCCTATAAATAATGATGACAGTCATGATGCTGACATGAAAAAGACACTTTTGATATTTAAACATCTTGGTCGACCATATAAATGATCAAAATCTAGGAGGTCATCTAATAGTAAGTATGAGACTAGACAAACTGGTGTTCTGTTAAATTATGAGGAAGGTGATCAATATGTGAAGCGATAAAAGTATCTATTCATACACCTTAAATGATACTTATTATTTACCACTTTTCTAAATTATTTTCTCAGTTTATAAGTATATATATTCTGGAAATAAAATAAATATCACTTGACATTGTTGATGATAAGCTTGATGTGATACTTGACGAACATTTTATAGATTGGTTTGAGAACTATGTATATAATAAAATTATGATGTTAAAATAACAATTAATAATGTTATTATTCCCAATTTATATCCTTTTCTTTTTGTTTATAGGTACATAATAATGTCATTGACAATTCATTTATTAAAGATCCTGTCAAAGACCTTTCATAAACCATAGAGATATTTTTCATATATTTTATTAATGGTTGTAAATTTCATACAGAATCGCATGGTTCTATGAGAATAATTTCTAATAGTAAATGGCACAAATTACAGGGATATAGAATGATTATTATGGCAGGCAAATAAACATTTTGCAGCTAAAATACTCAATTAACAATTAAATAGACTATAAATTTTAAGTGTAATTGGTTTAATCATACTATTAATATTGAGAATAAAGTTCATAGACTATTTTTTATTAAGTAAAAACTGAACAAGGATAAACCATTTATACTTGTTATGTAAGCGGAAAAAGTATATTATGTACCTTATCCGAACTTGAGAAAAGACAAGTTTAATTGATTGGCGGTATGCAAAGTTAAAATCAAGCTTCTTATAGATATTTCTATAGTTGTTAACAAAATAATAATTGCTAATATTACATTCCAAAAAGATGAGTCACTTAATCAAATATCTATGGATGAAAAAATTATTGATGCACAACGAAGCATTGATTAATCTAGTTTATTATTGAATAATGTTGATGATGAACATGCTGATTTAGCTAAAGATAACAATAAACTCTCAGAGAAACTAATACTTGAGTCAACAACAAAAGAGACAGGTGAAAATAAAATTAAATATAAAGATATTGAATCTAGTAATAGTGATATCAATGATCATTAATTGACTTTTATTTTTTTTTTGTGACATATTATGTTATGGTTCATATTCTTAACAATAAAAGACTATATTTGATATTGGGATATGTTTGTTGTTCATGCAAATGTGTATTTAATATTTATCCAATTGTTATTGTTATAATATTTGTCTATTTCATATTAATTTTTTTCTCTAATAATTATCATGAATGTGTAATAATATTATTTTTTTTAATTGTTTCTTTCTATAATATTTTATTTTTTAAATAACTTACTTGAAATGACAAGAAGCAGAAACACTAACATTAAAAAGTCTATTACAAAAGAATCTCATGACCTTACAAGATAGAGGAAGATATAGTTATTTTTTTAATATACAGTTATCTTCACATGTGCAGACATCAACATGAGTAAATTTATTACAAAGGAATCCCATAGCTTTAGGAAAGAGAGGATTATACAATCATCTTCATCATTTCCAATTGGATCTACACGTACACAGACATCAATACAAGTTTCACCTTTTATTACACCAAATACAAATTTGGCACCAACATCGTGAGTTGCTACTACAACACCTTTCACTCCTCTACATTCAGGTTTAGATGCAACAACACCTCAAAGTACAAATTCATTGACAGCGCCTTCCACTTCAAATTCATAGTATGCAGCTCCTTCACTGATATATTCTATACCTACATATGAGTCTACGACACTTAATATCAATTACATGTGTACCTATGCAACAATCTATAAGTTACTCACATTATAATTTTTCTATTTTATTTAGAGGTCTAAAATGAGTTGGGTGACAAAGACACGACATGATTTAGTGGTGCCTAGAACGACAAGATTCGGCCGTGCCTCCATGGCACGGCTCAATTTAGAGTTATGCATGGACATAACACATGTCATCCAATGGCATAGCTCAGGCCATGTCAGGCCAAACTTCCAAGCACAGGAGACAAAGCAAATCATAGCCCAACCAGGCTCGCATGCCGTGCCTGGCATGGCACGGTTCACTGGAAGGCAGGCCCGACACAACCCACGGCACAAAATGAGCCCGAGTTCAGGCTGGTACAATTTGGGTCAGACCTATTTTAGGTTAAGATAAAATTATGAAAATTATAGTTGGCACCGCCGTTGCCCGTACCAAGCCATTGCCCATCAAGCGACGCTGTGTCGACCGTAGTGCATCACTTGGTGAGTCGTCACCCATGTCGTGTCCAGGTCCCAGGTACCCGGGTCGTGCGTGGCACAACATGCGGGCCAAAGAGCATCAGCACGGCACGACATGAATAGTGCCAAGGATCCGCTAGGCACAAGTCCGAGCATAATCCTGGACCGTGCCATGCCTGACCCGTGATTGGCTTCGGGCCTGGCACGGGCCACCTGGCCCATTTGACACCTCTACCAAGCATGATGGACCATGGAGATCGATTTCAGTTTGACTAGCTAAACAAACTAGCTTGATCCTAACCCAAGCTAGCTTGGACCTGACCCTAACTAGCATGGCCTAACCCATGCTAGCCTAGAAAGAACCAAGCTATCCTGACCAGGCTAGAAAGAATACAAATAGGTCATGCTGGGCTACACAGTTTTATAGCCATGTCAGCATGGCACTACCCTAGCTAGAAACCATGCCCTTCCAGGCATGGCACGATGGCCTGACCATGCCTAAAAAAATAGTTTGTAATGATACGATACAGCCCATTTAAAAACATAACATTTATTCTATTTTGTATTTTAGAAATTATATGAAAAGTTTATAGTTAATTTCATTGTTCAAATATTATTTCAATATTTAAACAATAAAAAATTTGCAATTAATTTCATTGTTCAAACCCGACAACATTCTTACTATTTTTTTCCTTTTCATTTTTGTTTATGTTCAATTATGATTAGCAATTTAAAACCAACTAGACCATGCTCTAGCAAGATTAGAAACCTTTTTTTAAAGATAAATAATGAATGAATTAATTGGAAGACTATTTCTGAAAAAACTAAGAATTTCTATTATGAGATATTTATAGAATGAAATTAATCCAATTTAGTTTATACAATAAAAAAAAATTTAAATTTATCTTCTTGCTAAAACTATTTTAAGGAAATGTTTAACTTATAATTAATGTATATTCTTGTAGAAATAATATATTTGGGAGAATGCCTTAAATAGACTAATGAAGCCAACATGAGAGTTCAGATCAAAAAGTCAATATCAAGACATAATGCATGATATAAAAAGAGAAAAAAAAAATTAAAGATTGTGTCTAAAAACTCTTGGGAGAACTAAAAACAAAAATGTAACATTCCAAATATACAAAAAATTTATGATCAAACTCTAAGAACATGAATTTCATGGCCACTAATGCTGAGTTTGTACCATCAATTCACACGAGGCAATGCTACCCATTATGAGCATGGGAAACAACTTGTAATTTTGTATCAATTTTATCTAATTAATGTAGACTTTTACTTTATTTTTGGCTTGAAAATTAGGCATGTTTATTTTTTTTTTACAATAACCTTTAGCTCATAATTTAATTAAATTATCTCTCTGTGTGTAGGCTAAAAAAATAAGGTCAATCACTCAATAAACCAAAATTGTTTGTTTACACACATACAAAAAATAACGATGACAAAACTTTTATTAACCATAAATTCAAATATATTAATATAACGATCACAAAATACACAATATTATTACTTTGGTTTTACATCTTCCACATTTGCATTTGATAATTTTCAACAAAACACAGTGAAAATTTAGCAGCTACAATGCAAAATTAATAATTAGGATGAAATAATTAAAGATCTATGAGAAATGACACAATTGTTGTTAAGACATTTGGATGAAATATCTACAGATGGATAAGTATTAATACCATACAATTATCTTTCGCATGACCAATATAATGAGCATCAAACATCTAATAATGATCACACCTATGATGATGCTATTTAGTTACTTTATTTAAAACTTTCATAAATATTTTGTTTAATTCATCTGATCTATTCAAAATATTTTTTTTTTGTTATTGTAATATATTAGTGTTATATTATTAGGCATGATTATTATACTTAAATTTTTATTTATGAGAATCATACAAAATATTTTAATTAATTTTTAATAGTTAAATTATGAAAGTAAAATTATAAATATAATTTTATAACTTTATAGAATTTATCGACAGAATATCTACAGAATATGTTTTTTAACCTTTCACCTTAACTTTTAGATTTATATATATAGTTAAATAATAAGATATTAAAATGATTGATTACTATTTTTAATATTTTATTTCATTTATATATTATTTCACAATAATTTTGAAGTTCCATATATTATTGAAATATTTGGCTAATATTACATGTGCATTTAGGTAGAATGTGAAATATAGGAGCATATACAAATGAACATATACCACATTTTAAAAAATTTAAAATTTTTAAAAATAAAAATTCTCTCTCAATCATATTTACTTATTAAGATTTCATATATTTAATTATTCATAAAATTGAATATACTATATTGCTAACTAATATAAAATTGTAACATTAAGTATCTTGAATTTCAATGTTATTGAATATTAAGTTAACTCTGTTTTTCTTTTTAATTCTAATGACTAACATAAATTATGAAATTACTATAATTTATTAAATGTGCTACTAAATTTTATAGATGTTCTAATATTTTCAAAGAGTAAAAAAATACTTTTAATCTAACATGTGCTATAAAAATTATAATATTACACATTTAACATAAAATATTTTAGTTAAGTAACTTTTTCTAATATTTCTTATGAATGCATATATTATCATTATTATTTACAACATTATCAAATTAAATATTAAATATTTTATTTTAAGTTGTATATTATCTAAAGATAGAGGTTAAAATATCATATATATTAAAATCATCATGAAAATAAAATATAAAATATCAAATAAAAACTTATTAATTTTTTTAATGTCCAATATGAAATAATATAATAAACTATAACACATATGAAAGATATGTTGTTCTTGATATTCTATATATCTAACATCACTAATATTACACAATTATGTTTTCTAAGATCTTGAATTATCAAATATTTATTAAATTTATAATATTCTATAATATTATTTTGATCACTCAACCTAGTAATCCTATAAAATGTGAGTTATACATATTTTTGTATAAAACATACAAATCAAAGATATTGTAAAAATTTTAGTAAAAAACTCATAATATCTATTAATGTAATAATTATTTCTTTTATAAACTCGTAATTATACATGGAGTCGTTGAATATAAAATAGATCCAACTTTTATGATATTAAGTTACATTTATCTATGAGATCTAATACGTTATATTTTCTAATTTATTATTCAATCTCTTAAGACATCTAGTCTCACAACTAGTTATATATATATATATATATATTATTTTTTATAATATCTATTTCATACAGAATTTTTTTCAGCTCATTTAAAATTTTTTATTAAATATTTTTTTCTAATTTATTAAAGTGAGTTAATATTATAGAATTATATCTATAATCCTTAAATTTTTTTAATTGCATGTGAACACCTAAGAGATAAACAAGATGCGATTGAGTTCTCTAAATCTAAATCCTCCAATATAAAAATCATTTTTATTAATTTCATTTTTGCTAGGATTCATTTTTAATATTAAAAAAAGTATCAATACTAAACTATTAATTTAAAGTTTTTTATATAATAGAAATAAAATAAGAATCTTAATCTAAAACTTATAAAAAATATATCTAGAACTTGGCAAACAATACAATCTAGAGTTCACTCACATAGTTATTACATAGGAAAATACTTTTGTTAATTAACTAAAATTAATTGATTGACAAAATGTAAAATTAACAAAATAAAAATTATTAAAGAAATTTTTGAATAATATAGAGGTCGAATAAAAAAGAATTGAAATATTTGAATAAAAATAGACTTAAATTTACAATATTTATAAGTAAATTATTATAATTTATACCTTTTTAAGTTTTTTTTGTTGGATTCTTTAAACAGCATCTAACTGTTGCTTTCTGCCCAACAGTTGGAAGCAATGTTGTATCATGTCCAACTGTCGCTTCCAATGATTTGTTGACCCAATGACTAGAATAATAATTACACCAAAAAGAACATGAGTCAGCTCTGGTCGAACATCCATCTCAAAAAGACAATGTGTTAACTTTTCTAAGAAGTCATCATAGGGTATCACGTGCAATGCTCGGGTCAAGAGTTCACCCCAAGGCATGCTTGTCGTGTCCAGGGATTAGAGAACCAAGCCAAATTCGGCAGAAGAATTATGTTTTAGTACACTCCTTAAAAAATAATTGACAAAAATAACTAAATTTTTAATATTTAAAAAATAATGTATCAAAATTCTTAGCTAATTAATTTTTGGTGCACTGATTTTTGGAGCTGAACTAGGAGCTCCTGGAGCTCGACCAAAAGCTCCAGGATCCCCATGGAGCTCAATGAGCTCCCGTCGAGCTCCAACTCCACGTTGAGCTGCATGGAGCTCAACGAGGAGCCGCAAGGAGCTCTACGAGGAGCTGCATGAAGCTCTTGGTCAAGCTCAAGGAACTCCAGAAGCTCCATAGAGCTCAACAAGCTCCCGTCGAGCTGCATGGAGCTCATGGTCGAGCTCCTTCAAGCTCGACAAGCTCCATGGAGCTCCATCCAGCTCTTGTTGGAACTCCATCGAGCATGACGAGGAGCTGCATGGAGCTCGTGGTCGAGCTCCATCAAGCTCCAGCTCCTGGTCGAGCTCCCTCGAGCTAGACGAGGAGCTACTGGAACTCAACCAAAAGTTCCCGGAGCTCGACCATGAGCTTCATGCAGCTCCTCATCGAGCTAAATGACTTTGAAATAGAATACATAACCAAATTAATTATGGGTATTTCAATTAGATTTTTGAAAAAACTTAGGATAATCAATATTATGCAGAACTACTTCTGGCATATATATCGTCGAATTCCCAAGTCTACAAATAAAATGATATAATATAATATTATAATTTTAAAATTTAATAATTATTAAATTTAAAAATTATAATAGAATGATGTCCATGACGTCCAATTTTTAAACTAATCATGAAAATAGATTATTCACATATCTCACAAACCATTATGTAGATTCAAAAATAAAAACCTTAGCAAAATTAAAAATTTCCAAAATTATTCATCCTCATGATGGACATGTCATATAAGTATATGAAGATGATTTTTAGTGAATATAATATTCATATTAAAATATTAAGACTTACTTTAAATAATATTTTTAATAACGAATTAACCAATATTATGTTTATTAGAACTATTAGAGATGTGTCATATAGTAAAATTTTATATTATGTATATATGTTAAAATTAACTTAATAGTACAAATAGGAATAAAAGTTATTTCTTATTTTAAAAAAATAAAAAATTCACTAAAATACCTTAGAATTCCTAGCAGACAATAAAAGCATAATAGTCTCTATTTGCCAGCGGGCCTAAAAAATTTCAAACGAATGTAAGACACCATTTAAAATATACTTATATAATATTAAAGTCATGTATTGGCTATCAACATGTTATTAGAGGTGTCAAATGGGTCGGTCCAACACGGCCTGAACCAGTGTTAGGCCGCCCAAATGGGCTACCATGCTGGCCCGGCACAGACCCAGGGTCCGAAAACCACCGGGTTTAGCCCTATTCGAGTCGGACAAAAGCCTAATTTGTTATAAAAATTAGGGTTTCCACGCCATCACGCATCTTCACCCTTTCAGGGCTTGACGAGCCTCGCCTGTTGGGCATTGGCTCGTATTGACCACATTCGGTGCGTGGTCACCCATGTTCTGCTCACTTGCCAGCATGGCACAACTATCGGGGCACAACTATCGGGGCACAACATTGTAGCGTGCCATGTCGGGCACGGGCACGACACTGTAGCGTGCAGTGCCAGGCACGGGCACGTCTTAACCGTGTCGTGCCCGTGCTAGGCCCGGCCGACCCAGCCCTGCCCATTTAACACATCTACATGTTATATCCAACTATGTCAATAATAAGAATGAAAAACTTATTATTAATGATTCAAATTATAACACAAAAATTTCTTTTATGAAATACTTAAAGATTTGTTATGATATGATAGATATATATTCATTTGTGTACACTCTTAACACTTACTTTGTACTTAGGTGTGTAAACAATATTAATAACATATATAACAAGTATAGATCATAGGGTTAAGATATCATACATTTAGTATCATGACTAGAGATAAATACTAAGTAATTAATATATTAGTCATTCATTTTAACTTTATATTACTTGGCTGCGTGTATGAATCATATAATTAAGATGTAAGAGATATAAAATATATTAACATACATCTCTATTTGCATAAATCAAATAAATGAACCTCAAAATTTTATTCATATTTAAATAATATTTTTACATATAATGATACTAGTTATTATAATTGTTGCAAGGCTTCAAATAATAAACATTGACACCATATTCGAAAATGATAACCATTTTATTCAGCTAGATATGAACAAATGACGAGATATTTTATCAAATAGAAATAAATTATCTTAATACTTAAATATCAATTATTATTTCATACTTTCAAATGATAATATAAGAATTTAGATATTTTAAATTAGTAAATATAATATGAATTCACTTATCATGTACTATATAAGATGGCATATGATCTACTAATCTTCTTGGTATTTAGCATAACATCAATCTAATTTTTCTATGATAATCAATATTATTTTATATAAGAGATCAAGATTAAAATCATATATTATATAAGCACTAGCATGCATAAAGGATAAAGACGATTTGAAATTGAGCATCCATGATAAAATAAAAGAATTAATTAAGAATGATGATTCATGGGGCTTTGAGATCATGGATATTGAGGTCATCACTAACAATACCTTTATACGCATACATGATGATAACCAACATACAGTCACATTATTATACTACAGATATATATTGATAACTCATGTTATTTTGGATTTTTTGTTTTTCATATGATATAATATTTTTTTTTGTTTTTGATTTTCTACCAATTATGCTTCATACTATATTATGTGTCATATTGATATTATACTTTTGAATTATTTTTTTTATTTAGAAGATTTTTATTTTGGAGTGGTTTGAATTATAAAAATTTTTTTAGTTATTGATTTCATTTTAATTCAATTAATTGTATAATGCAATTTAAATATATAATATACATAGCACATAAATTTTGTTATTTTAATTATATTAATTTAGATATGTAAATATAATATTTTAATTTTTACATAAATATAAAATTAAAATTTTAAAATATTTTAATAGCGCACATTCAATTGAGCACGCTCATTGATTTACCCAAAAACAACATGACCCGACATGACCCAACATGACCCATCACGACATGAGATCCATACTACTTCATGCCTAACATGGCATGGTGGCATGACTAGACCACAAAAAAAATGAGTCCTGCTGGCACATCACGGCCTATTTGACACATTTATCCATAACACCAAGTTTGAAGGAAAAGAAGACAAAATAAAACATCTTTAAAATCTTTGTAAATATGTTGACCAATTACTTTGTTATTTGAATATATATTGTAATAATGATCTTATTATAAATCTTCTTCATGAATAAAAAATAATTCATTTTTATGTGTTAAATTTTCTAATTAAATATCAAATTTGAGATTATATTTCATGTTACTTGACTATCATAATAAATAATAAAAGGAGAAGAAGATGGATACATATATCTCATAGAATATGTCAAATCTAAAGTATTTCACAAATAATAATTATAATTCTATCTTTGTACTAAATCTCAAAAAAAAATATATCACTTAACTTTTCATAAAATAAAATTATCTCAAACAAATTTATAAGATATGTCATACATCTCTCTTGATGCAGGCTAGTGCCCAACTCAAATAAGAATACTCAATTAACTACAAGTATTCGTAATTATTTAACAAAATCTTAGTGTGTGAAGAGCTATATCTAAATAAATATGCCGAGGAAAATCTAGGAAACAACTAATTATGTTGAGTGCATTAGCTATATTTATTCGGATAATAGTTAGACAATTAATCTTTCATAGAATTCTCCTATAAGTAATAGAGTCAACTATATTGGGTGCATCAAAAATAAAATAGTCCAATAAAATAGTCAACTATATCGATCCAACTATATTTGGATTGTTAGAAAAACATACTAAAACACAACTCAATAGTCCAATATCTATGAAAGTATTGAATGCATGCCTCCTTTAAACAAGTTAATATATCTCTTGAAGTAAGTCACCTGTATACCAAAAATATATATGAGTCTATCAAGATCATTCATCTGAAACTACAACTAAAAGTACTCTTTGAGTAGAATAATTCTCAACTCAATATCTCTCATAATCATAATATCATTCATGTATACAATGAGCAAAATCATCATACCGTTAGAACTCCATAAAAACAAATAAAAATTTATAACATCTCTATATAAACCAAATGAGGTGATTGTCTATAAAAATCTCACAAATCAAACTTTCGATAACTATTTGAAGTCATATAATATTTTTTATAATTTATAAATAATATCTAATTATATTGTTCTACACCTAAGTGGCTCCTCAATATCATCGTGATGAAAAATATTGTTTATGTCTAGTTGGTACATCCTCCATTTATAAAATAATGTCTGAGAAATAAATAAACATAAAAAAATTATCTTGACCATTAAAAAGGGTGTCCAAATAGTTCACACTAAATGTATAAATAAATTCTTTCACTACGAGTCTCACTTTAAGATGATCTACATTCCCTTTTAGACTTCCTTTGCAATGAACTCTCACATATAACAAACAGTATATATTCTCACAAGGCATGGTAATAGTTGTGAAGTTTCAATAAATTTAATGATATCTTTATCTTTTCCAACATGATATGACATCTTCTTGGTTGAGATAATGTCTAGGAATAAAACATGAATATTCTAATATCATATATAAAAATAAAAAAAAAGAAATGAACAAAGATTATGTAAGAGATAATACACATAAGATTGTGTGAGAATACAACCCATTTATACTTTTCATTGAGAAATTGGAATGATAAACCCAAAAAAATCAACTACAAAATCATTTTCCTTTACAAAAGATGACTTTGCAATCGTTCTTTCAAATACCTAGAAAAAAAAAATTTACCATAAGAGTGAAAAGATATAATCAATTTTGCCCAATAACAAATTAAGTATTCCTCAAAATCATCCATTCATGTAAACAAATATCAATTAATAAAAAAATTAAATGAGAATAAAAATATAACTCACTAAGAGCACATTAACAAGACAATTAATAATAATCATAATATATATACATAATTAACAAATAAAGAACTGACATTAATATTATCATATCTAATAATTTTATAAATATGTCATTACCTATAATAATATTTTCAAAATATGAAAAAAATTAAAGAATAAATAATTATTACTTCTGAAATAAGTATTGCCTTATGTATTAATAATTCATATGTCTAAATAGTGAGTAGGAATGATAAGACTAGTAATACATGAGTCAGAAGAAATGTTACTGACTTAAGGAAAAATTTTATATAGTTATCTCTAATAAGTATAACTATAGATAAACTCTATAAGAACTCATAGATATCTCTTTTATTCAAATCATCTTTCTTAATATTGTATAAAATTTTTAATCTCATTTCTAGAATTAAAATTTCTACTCAAATTAGGATTTTTCAAAATACAATAATTTTAGTAAAAAATTGGGTCACCCTGAAAATCAGATTACTATCTGTCTACTACTAGATGTGTCAAGTGGGTCGGGCAGCCCAGGCCCTACCTGAGGCACAGCCCAACTGAGTTGTGTCTGGCTCGGCCCAACATGGTCCATAACCATGCCTAGGCCCGTGTCATGCCGGCTCAAGGCTTGGCTCGTGTCGTACTAGGCCAGGGGTTGTCGAGTCTCATGTCGATATATTATAATATCCATATCTTCTTTCATGAGGAAGGTCTTAAATGATTGTCCAAAAACCTCCTCTATAAAAATTGTGGGATAAATAACAATTTGACAGTCACCATCGTATTGTGATACTTAAAAAAAATTAACACTCAAGAATATTCAATGAATCAAAAATCATTTATAAATATTAAAGTAATCAAGAAAAATATATTTAGCCACCCAAAATATTATCATGTTCCATTATGGAATAGATTCGCATTTTGGAATATTATCAATCAATTAGTTAATTTGTGGTTATAACTTTAAGTGCTAATGAGATGAGACAACTCACAAGCTACTCGGACTCAACTCAATTAAAATTCGATCAAAACTCAACTCGTGTAAGATCAATTCAAGTTCGAGCATGACTAAAAATGTTAACTAGTTTAGTCGACAAACTAGTAACTCGACTCAAATAGATCACAACTCAAAAATTTTTGGATATAAAATTTTAAATTTTTTTTTATTTATATCTCTATTTTAGGAGATGAAATATATA
The DNA here is from genome assembly GCA_029783825.1 of Sapria himalayana. Taxonomy (NCBI): domain Eukaryota; kingdom Viridiplantae; phylum Streptophyta; class Magnoliopsida; order Malpighiales; family Rafflesiaceae; genus Sapria; species Sapria himalayana. The sequence continues at coordinate 604,149 of JAREIK010000171.1, read as the reverse complement.
ATATATCTCTATTTTTTTATTATTAAAAATCATACATTTTTATTATTTATGTAGTTATAAATATATATTTTTTTTTAAATATTTAATTTTCTCTAAAGAAAAGTTATAATAAAATAGGATATTATTTTATAAATTATATTAATAAATTAATATTATAATGAATATATAAAAACTATTATTATAATTTATATCCAAATTATAAATTAGTCATTATACATTTTTATATAAATCTTAAATAGTTTTTAGCTTACTTTTTATTTTATCTAAGCTTAGTGTTCTAACATTAACAACTAATTTTAGGAGAATTGTATAATTTTTTTACCAAACTAAACAAAATCCAATGTTGGATTCCACCCACTTACAACATTCAATGGAATGGTTGCATAGTTGTTGCATTAAAAAAAAGCATGGTTCAAGGTGGGTCATGTGTCAGAAGGCAAATCACATGCCCACCCTCATCACACTCAACCCATGACATTTTTTGTAGCTATCATGTATACTCAAATCACAGTCTCACAAGCACCACCCCAAGACCCAACATGACTCATTTCAAGCATAAGACTCGAACCAAATTTAGTCTAGACGGCTAGTAAGTTGGATCAAGCTATGCTACAGATACACAACGAACAAGGGCCACTCCATCATCCCTCCTTTATCAACATCTAACACTACAATTTAATCATCAAAGCATACATTTTTCCTTGAAACTAACTATTCTAGTAGTTTTTTAGACGTGTTTAAACCATCACTAATGTATAGAAATTTGTCATTACATCTACCATGAGGTTGGTAAGGGAGATTGGGTAAAGGGTGAAAAAAAACTATTCTAGTAGTTTTTACTTTATCATGATAGTAATTTTCCATGAACAAACAAGGTATTGTCAAATAAAATGCTAAGCTAGGAAAGATGAGACAATGTTAAGGAAAAAGGTACTTGGAATGATGAAGCTTTCAGAAATAGTAAATCAGGAGGTATCCACTAAGTGAAGCTACTAAACTTAATAAATAACATTGCAGAGTCTACACAAAATACACAAATAAATAACAGTTTCACAGCACACTCCAAACAGGCTACATACCAGGCTTCTTATACACAGAGACAAACATCTAATTGATGCATTTGAAGCTTAAAAATAAAAACATTTAAAGATTACCAATAGGATGGGTATGGTATACTGCTACTCCTATCATAGCTTTCGGACCTTAACTGGCTGCCATACCCAAGTGGCAACCCAGAAAGTCTCTGACCCAAATCATAAGAAATGCCAGAGAAAGGTGACCCATATGCATTGGGGTGGTTCATGATATTAGGGAAGGCTGACACTGAATAAAATCAAAAAGTATACAACACAAGAGATGCTGAAGAAAATAGACCCAAAAAGGAATCATAACTCATGAAAGTTCTAGAAGTATAGTACCTCCTGAATAACAACGAGGAGAAGAATAGGAAGATCCCTTACATGACTCAAACAATCGCTTGGATTGAAGTGAGTTTTCACTTCCACTCAGCAGCAAAGGAGAATGCATTGGCATTCCAGATGAATCTGGGGAAGAAACAATCACATTATAGATGTTCTATAGTTTATATTGCCCATAAATTTGCACAAAGAAGAGTTTTTCTAGTTTAATTAATAACAGGCAAAATCATGTCCAATGGGAAGTAGGAGAAACTACAGGAAGTACAACAACTAGATCCAGTAGAAGAGATAAATTCACATACAGTCAAATGCTTGTAGAAAATAATGGACACACCGTAAACTTTAGGGTACGATCATAGATAACCACTAGACCAGAGAAAAGCTTGACAGCATAGTCTATAATCTCACGAGTTTCATATTCTACAAAAGCATATCCTTTGAATTTGTCACTCTCCTTATCCCGAGCAAAGTGCAACTTCAAAACTCTCCCAGCTTGAATTAAAATATCATACAAAACCCTATCGCTCACCCTCTCATCCAAATTCCCTGAAAAAATTATCACAATATATATTATAAAAATGTTTCGTGAATACATATAGAATCAAGATATTGGATGCTTAGAGAAACAAGATAATTATGGAAGAAGAATTTTGTCGAGCAGTTGGTGAGCAGAAAATATGGAGCTTGCTCTTTTCTGTCTGTTACATTCATGACCCAATCAGCCTTCAAATAGGCATTAAAGATAAATTGAAAAACACCCCACTATGTGGGAGAACACCCCCACTAACTTTACAAAATAAACTACCACAACTTAAGAGAAAAATAAGGAAAAGACTAAGTATAAGTCAACAACTGAAATGAGTAAAGAGTGGGTAGTTAATGGTATTTTGTTTGAAGTTGTACTGATAAGAACATAACCAAAACAATGTTGAGATGTGGTAGTGGTTCATGTAATGGCCTAAGTATGCTGACGACTATTGATTGCCAATAGGTTAACCTCGTCAATTTTAGTGATTCAATGCGCTGTTTTTTGATAAAAATTAAATGTATGGAAGAGCAGATACAATTAGAAACTTAACGGGAAAACTTACAGGATGCTGCAAATATGACCAATGATATCGGAGACGTGAGCTTGAAGCCGAGCTGTTGGAAATGGCCGAACGTGATGAAGAAGACGCGCAAGTCTTTCTAGTGATCGATTCTTCCTTATATTAAATTAAGTTAAAAATAATATTAAATTAATCACATAATTTTATTAAATCACCTTATATTTACATTATATTTTTATTTCTCTTAGGGATAAATTAAATATTAACAAATTAATTTTAAAATTAAATATTATTACTTATTTTATAAATAAAGAACTCAATTTTGAATGTAAAAATATTTAGATTTTTTAAAATTTTATCATAAGTTTCTGTTTATTTTTAATAAATTATTTTCAACTAAAATTTGATAATTTTTTTTATTATTATAGAGTAAAAATAAAAATATTATTAATTATTTAAAAAAAATAAATAAGAAATTAGTTACAAATCAATAAATTCAAAATTAAAATTTTCACATCCACGACACTAATAAAAGTGACAAGGTTTTTAATTTTCAGCCCCTTATTCCTTGGAAAATTTTTAAGGAGGTAGGAAATTTTCCTAACCTATTAGTCTTAACAATGACACATCTAGTAAGTGTCATTAAATGTCTACTTACAATTATAATAATGACATTTTATAAAAGTATCAAAATATAAAGCGTCATTAATTTTAAGTTTTGTTGTAGTAACAATGACACTTCTAGTAAGTGTCATAAAAACATAATATATTTTCCAAATAATAACATTTTTAGAAAAGTGTCATTAAATGTCTAATTACAAATAGTATAATGACATTTTCTGAAAGCGTCAAGATATAAAGCATCATTAATTTGCTGTTTTGTTGTAGTGTAAGTTCATTCTCATGATTTTGATAGATTCCATTGCTTTTTTTTCTATTAAATAACTTCTCTTTAGCCTTCTTGTACTTATATAAAGCCATATCATCATGCACTTTCCTGAAATCCAGCTTGTATGATTCCTTGTTTAAGCTAGGAATTGGCCAACTTTTTGACTCCAACTCATCCTCCGAGAGGAGATCATTCTCCGACCAATTATACTTTTCTATTTCCCTTTCTAATTCTATCTCTTTTATCCTTTCCATTCTTCTTCTTATAGCCCCTACTTTCTTTCTTCCTTCCATCCCTTCTATCTCTTCTCCTTTGGCTCCCCTTGCCATTTCTACAAACCACTTTCTAGTCTCTTCAAGCATATCCTTTTCTAGCCTCTTATCTACCCATAGCCCTTCCCCTTCTGCCCTCTTCTTTCCTTCCTCTTCCACTTCGAAGTCCCCCTCTCCTGTCCTCCCCATCTCCATTTATATTTCTACCCGCTTATCTGCCCCTTCTACATCTATCTCTTTTCCCCCCTTCCCACACACCAATTCTAGGTCCCTCTCTATTACACTCAAACCCTCCAATTCTGCCCCCTTCTGCCCTTCCTTTACTAACACCCTTTCTTTCAAACTCTTCCCTACCAATGTTCCTACCCCCGACCCACTTTCCTTTACACTTCCTTCCTTCCTATCATTATGCCCCTTCATAATCCATGGACAACTTCTCCATATTATTTTTATCTCTGATTCTACCCCCTCCATCTTACTCATTCTTCCTCCTACTATACATTTCATCTTCTCATGCCTAATTTTGAGACATTTCAAACTAAGATTCTTATTCTTATTATTATTCTTATTCCTCTTATTATTCTTAGTCTTCTTATTATTCTTATTCTTCTTATTATTCTTATTCTTCTTATTATTCTTATTATTCTTAATCTTTTTAGTTTTATTATTCTTCTTATTATTTTTATTTTTCTTATTCTTATTATTCTTCTTTTCTTCATATTCTTTTTTTTATTCTTCTTATTCTTCTTATTTTTCTTATTCTTCTATTTTTTATTCTTTTTTTTCCTTTTTTTTGAAAGTTTATTTATTAATTATAACCCTCTCTTTTGGCGGAGAAATATCATTTTTACAACCTACTTACTTGCTACTCATAACCCATTATACCCTTTTCACCTACACTAAGCATTAGTTATTATAAATGTAATAAAGTAAACATAGACAAATATTTGCCCATTCTAATCCACCTAGAGAATAATTTTGAGTTTCTATTGGGATTTTCAGCTTTGTTGCTCCCTGCACATTGTTGCTAGTTAAGAAATGAGTCTTTATCCTTTAATCTCTTTCTTCAAACTAGCTTCTTTTCCCTTCCTGTTGGGCCTTTAATTCAGCCCAACGAATTTGTTGAGCTTATGTACCAAGAGTTGCAACTTTAGCTTTATATTTTCCAGAAAAGGCTCTATTAAATGTGGTGCTAACTCTTGAAATCATCCAAGAACACCCGTATTATTGATCTTTCTCTACTTGTCACTTGCATACATGCCACAAACACAAAGAGATTTCTAGCCTCCAACATTTCTGCTGGACCTCTTCCTCATTTCTGGCTCCTTCAAACCAAGCATCCAATTTCTGTTGTCAGCACTTCCATAGCAGCTTTTTGTTGCTCCCAATTGTGGACAGCAGCTTTCTATAGTGTACACGACCTAGCCTACTTTTATGGACTTCTAAATTATATTAAAATAACACAGACACTACAGTACCTTATAACACTAACCACACCTAAACTTAAGTCGTTTAACATGGCCACATCAGAACAGAGTTCATACAGACTTTGAATCTATAATGCTGGAGATACAGGCACTTGTGCACATGTCGGTTCCTCCTTTTTTTCATATCCTTACTGCAGTGAGAACTGAGATACTTGTGGGGGAATCCAGAATGCCACCACATTGTAATTACTCATTTCTACAAAGTCTTCCTTCATGACCAGGAAGACTTGAGCGAATCTGGAACCTGCCCTATGCTGATATAAGAACAAAAGAACTTGAACACTCATAGCGATGACGAAATCTTATAATATCCTTTCAATCTTTTTTGACTATTCGGATGTATGGGAATTCTTTTTTATCTAGTTTTATAATACCTTTAAATCTTTCTGGAAGAGAGTCTTCTTCATATACATGGGATTCTTTGAGTTTTCCTTCTTTTGCTAATTTGTCTACTAAGGTGTTTGCTTCCCTATATATGTGCGTGGGTGATGCATCTAAGGATATTATTAATTTGTTAATTTTTTCTAACTCCTCTTCAAATTTTCACATACTACTTTTGTTATTTACTAAGTCTACCAATATTTTAGAATCTATTTGTATATCTATATTTGTTAGCTCTTAAGAGTAACATATTCTGAGTCCATCCCTTAATGCTAATATTTCTGCGTGGAAGGCAGTTGACGCATTATTGGGACCTGAGAAGGCAAATATTAAGTGACCACTAGAGCCCCTTATGGCACCTCCTCCACCAGCTCGGCCTATGTTCCTGTCGAAGCTACCATCGGTGTTTAGGGCTAATCTTCCTTTTTCTGGTTTTTCCCACATAACTCTTATAACTTTTAGTGGTTTGATTTTAGACACCGTGAGATTCCAAAATTTTAGAGTGTAAGTATCTAGAAGAGGGCTTTGAGCTGCAAGTGGGGAAGATTCCGAGTCGATTTTTATTTCAATCTTTATTGCTTTCCATATGTCTTCCGGGTCCATTCTGTTCCCTTCATATCTGCTATTATTCCTAGCTTTCCATATACACCAGATAGCAATATGAGGTATGTTATTTTTAAGCCATTTCTGTGAGCTGTACTAAAAATGCGCATTATTCCATTTAATTAGTCTATTTCTAAGAAGAATACATGCATGCTTTAATCCCATTTCAGTCTCTAGTCTTCCCCAGATTTTCATGGCTATATTACCTTGGGAAAACAGATGATAAAGTGATTCTAGTTTTTGCGAACAGCATTCACATCTAGAGGCAAGTTGTATGCCTTTTATTTTTATTTTTTCATCTATAGGAATGATATTTGAGAGAACTTTCCATGTATTAGTTTTTATCTTTTGACTAATATCGTTATCCCATATCCATTTAAATAAAGGTTGCATTTCTTTCCTACGTCTTACTTTCTCTTTAATGGTTTTAAGTGAGAATATTTGGTCTGCACTTTAAGTCCATTTCAAACATTTTAGTAAGTTTAGAATGTTTTTCCACTAATTCCCTTTGATTGAGCATTTGAAGCCAGATTTGTGATGCTTTGTTCTTTTTTCTATTCCTATTTATATCATCCTCTATACAATATTTAGATCTCATAAATTCAGCCCATAGGTTATTTTTTTCTTTGAGCCTCCACCATCTTTTGCACACCCACGCTTTAGCTAGATCATTTAAATTAGTAAAGCCGAGGCCTATTTCATGTAAGGGGTAGCAAAGATCTTTCCATTTTTTCCAATGTAACTTTTTTTTGCCACTTTTTGATCCCCATAAGAAATGGACCAATTCCTTCTCTATTCTTTTTTTATCCGACACTAGAAGGTGATTAATCATCAGATTCTGCATGACTATGCTTTGTAACACATGGGTGATCAAAGCAATTCTACCACTCATGGAAAGTATGTCCACTTTCCAGCCAGTAATTTTATTTTAAATTTTTTCAAGTAGGAAATCTAGGTATATTGATTTTAGTTTTCCTTCGTATATTGGGCATCCAAGATATTAAAGTGCACCTTTTATCTGTGTGAAACCTGTTATTTTGTTAATTCTATGACCTAGACTTATTGGGGCTTTTTTGGCAATCATAAACTGGCACTTTTTGTTATTAATCTGTCATGTTTCTTCTTCTAAGACTTTTAACAACTCCATGAGGTTATGTAGGGATCTGGAGCTTCCATTTGTGAAAATGATCACATCATCAGCATAAGCCAAGCATCCCACTAAAGGAGTATTAATAAGCTGACTAAACCGACATATACTTCCTAAGATAATTTTATTTTTGACATTAACAATGAGGAGCTCTAGGTAGATATTAAAGAGGGAGGGAGAAAGGGGATCACACTGCCTTAACCCTCTCATCGGCTTGATATCTTTTCCTAGTTCTCAATTGACAAGAATTTTAATTTAATGACTGATATGCATCTATAAATCAAGTCAGTCCAGGTTTCAGAAAAACTCATCTTTCTCATGACAAAACATAAAATTCTTCATTCAATTCTATCAAAAGCTTTTGCGAGATCTAGTTTTAGCAATACATTATGACATCTAGATTTGGATACTATTTCTCTGATCATTTCTTTAGCTTAACAAATATTTTCCATTAATAATCTATTTTTCATAAATCCTGATTGTTCTTTAGAAATGATTTTTGGCAATACTGTAGCTAATCTGTTTTGAAGTAGCTTGGCCAAGATTTTATAAATGGAGTTACACAGGCTGATAGGTCTAAAATCTTCAGCTTTATGGGAGTTTTCCATTTTAGGAATAAGAACCAAGTACGTGCCACTCTATTTCTTGCCTATTTCTGCGCCACAGAATATCCAATGTATATCTCCTAGGAGGTCATTTTTTACGATTGACCAACAGTTTTGATAGAACTCATTGTTCCACCCATCAGGACCCGGGGCACTATTTTTGCCCATGCTAAAGACAATAAACATCAGTTCTTATTCATCCAGAAATTTGGTAAGTGCATCATTTTCTTCGTTGGTAATTTTATGGTCTATCTTATTTAGGAGATAATCTCCATTCAAATTTGTAATTCCTCTAAATTGGTTTTCAAAATATTCATCTAGGTGATTTTTAATTTCTAAGTTAGTGTCTACCCATTTGTTTAGATTAATTTTTATACCTTTTATTCTTTGTTTTTGAGTCTTGATTTTGGCTGTTTTCTGGAAAAACAACGTATTTTTATCTCCGTTTTTATTCCATTTTATTTTAGCTTTTTGTTTCCAAAATACTTCATCCATTAGTAATTTTAATTTTAGCTCAACATGTGCTTTATTTAGTTCCTTTCTACTATCTGAATTTTGAAGTGTTTCGTATTCTAACTCTTTTTTTTAGCTTCCTTTTCTGCTTCTATAATATGTTTGTTAATATTGCCGAAGGAGTCTCTATTCCATATCATTAAGTACTTTTTAAGCCTTTCTAATTTATTAATTCAGATTTGAATAGGGTTACATGTTATTTCTTGCGTCCATAAATTTTTAACTGTATTGATGAAAGCATGATGTAAAGGCCATGCATTCTGAAATTTAAATGACTTATTCTTGATTTTATTTTTTTCTACGGATATTAATAGTGGATTGTGATCTGAACAGGTTCTATTTAAATGTCTGACAGTTGTGGAGCCATAAGCTTCTAGCCATTTGACATTATGTAGAATTCTATCTAATCTTGCCCATATGGTGCCTTTAACTTTCCAGTTATTGCACCAAGTATATTGGGGGCCTGAAAAGCTAGCTTCCATTAAACTAGCCTCTAATATCGTATCATTAAAGTGAGCGATAGCTTTTTTATTGGGGGGGTTGCCCCCTTTTTTATCACTGGCCTTTCTTATAATATTGAAATCTCTTCCTATTATCCATGGTTTATTTATTTTAGTGGTTTTTAGAATATCATTCCAAAGCTCCCTTCTACCTTCTTTAGTATATTTGGCATAAACTACTGAAATGATATCCTCTCGGGCATTATCTAAAGAAAAGTTAATAATTTGATTCGTACCTTCTAAAATAATTATATTAAATAAGCTTTTCCAGAAAATCATGACTTTGTTATTTTTATTAGAGAAAGAATAATCAAACCCTAATAGCTTTTTGTTTATCCTTATTTACAATGGGTTCGACAAGTATAATAATTGGAGTTTTATATAATTGAATCAGTTTTTTAACTCTTTTTATTGAAGAGGGGTTTGCAATACCCCTCACATTCCAGTAGAGAAATCTAAACATTAGAAGTGGATTTAGCCCGAGCTCTTGTAGTGCATTTTGATTCATATACTTTATCTAAGTATTTTTTTCCTATTTCTAGATTTTTTAATCGAACTAAACCCTCCCAATTTTTCATTTTTCCATTCCCTGCCTAGCTGTAATGCCATGAGTTTTATTTCATCCATGGCCCAATCTCTATCTCCCATTATATTTGTATTATTATCGATTTCTAAATCATCTTTGGTGGATTTTATAAAATAAGATTCTTCCTCATTTTTATTTAAAATGAAATCGCTTCTAACCTCTAAATTCTCATTTGAGTTATTACCTAACTCCTCTACCCATTTCCTTCTCCCTGCACTTTTTTTTCTGGTTTCGAATCTGCCTCTCCTAAATCTTTTATTTATTTCAGCTATTTTTAGGATTAGTTCATGGTTTTTAGCATTTTCCTCTAAGTTATTTGTTTTTCTAGCACCTTCGGTATCTTCTTTCCTAGTGGGAACATATTCCACTATTTCCATTCCTGTAACAACTCCATTGCAGTTATGTTCACTATGTTGGGGGGGTTTAATTCTATATTCTTTCCTCTCATTTCTTGTCTCTATTCTAGGACCATTCCACTGTTTGTCTTCTGTAAATTTTATAACCAAGCAATGTTCACATGAATGCCCCAGTTTATTACAGTAGGAGCAGTAGCTTGGGAGGTTTTTTGGAATCAATTCTTGCCAGAAACCATTTTCGTTTTTACTGCCAATCCATATACGGTGAGGGATGTGATGCAGTAGGTTCACTTCTATGCAGGGCCAAGCTACACTTGGTCGAGATAACATGGTAGTGGCACCATCAAGGAGAAGAGAGGTGCCAACTACACTAGCAATATGATAGAGGGAGAACTTATCAAAGAAGTGAATAGGCAGCATAGGGAGGAGAAACCAAACCGGGTGTAATGGCGACTCCTGTTTGGGTGTGAAGGAAGGCATCCATCTGAAGGCTCTCATAGGATAGCCCGATATCTACCATACTGCCTTCAGCCATACTCTATTGAAGTCCTCCTCGGTGGAAAGTTGAATGATAATATGTTTAGCATCCAAGACGCCGATTTTTGATAGACCTTTAAGCTTCAGTGATGCGAATTTTGCCCTGATATCTTCAATGCAAGGTCGCCCATGGGAAAATTTGCCAACTATAGTGTATTTGTGAGCTTCAGCAAGCATGGCGATATCAGAGGGGGAGAACTCTATCGAGTGTTCTCCGTTTTTTTCCCCGTATATTTCCGAAAAATCAATATAGTGAGGTGCGATCCTTTTAATTTGATGAGCAAATGACTTCTTATCCCTTAAAAAATCAACTAGCTCCATTTTTTTTGCATGAAATCGGCTTCTTCTTCAATGAAATCGGCTTCTTCAATGAAAATTGATGTTACTCTCTCTAAAAATGAGTTTTTCTCTCTAGAACTTGAGAGCTTCAGCAAGCAAATACTCCCTTCTTCTTTTTTTTTCCTTTTTATTTTTCTTATTCATCATATTCTTTTTATTCTTCTTATTCATCATATTCTTTTTATTCTTCTTATTCTTCTTATATTCTTATTCTACTTATTCTTCTTATATTCTTATACTTCTTATTCTTCAAATTATTTTTATTCATATTATTCTACTTATTCCTCTTATTTTTCTTATTCTTTTTTATTTTTCTTATTCTCTTTATTCCTCCTATTAATCTTATTGTACTTATTATTCTTATTCTTCTAAATATTCTTCTTTTTCTTTTTATTCTTTTTATTCAACTTATTCTTCTTATTCATCTTATTATTCTTATTATTCGTATTCTTTTTATTCTTCTCATTATTCTTTTTCTTCTTTTTTTCTTTTTTTTCTTTTTCTTCTTATTCTTCTTATTTTTATTTTTCTTCTTATTTATATTCTTATCCTTCTTAATTCTTCATATTCTTGTTTTTATTCATTTTATTCATTTTGTTCTTTTTATTTTTATTTTCTTATTTTTTTTCTTATTCTGCTTATTCTTCTAATTCTTTTCATGTGCTGTTTGATAACGCACTTAAAAAAATTAGCTGGCTTAAAATTAAAATATTCAATGGTTTAAAATTTTAAGTACGTTTGATAAAAAAACATTTGGAGCTGAAAACTTAAAATTCTAAATGAAAATGTGTTGAAAATATTAAGTAGGTCGAGACCTACTTATCGTGGAATGTTGAAAATGCTAAAAATTAGCGATAAAACAAAATTACCAAATTGCCCTTAAAAATTTATCGAAATGTTTTTCATCGTCATCATCGAAAACTCACAAAATTTCTCTCTCCTCGCGCAAGCTTATGTTCATTTCGGGAGTGACTTCAACTTGGATTTTTGGTGAGAAAAATTGATGTTATTGATGTATAATTTAGGGATTTCTTTTGTATTAGGGGCATATGACATTAATGTTGTGAATCAGTATGTTTTATTTTCAATTTGTTCTTTGCGAAATTGATGTATTTTTGGGAATTACGATTTAATTGTAAAAATGAACCAAATTCTTATTTATCACAATATGGCAATTTACCGAATGCTTATAGGTTAAAATCCCGAATACAAATTAATTTTTGTGTGAAAATTGTTAATCCTGAATTATTTTTGAAATCCAAATAAATTGCTCTATGTTTATGTGGGTTAATGTATTTCATCCCTACTTTTCTAATACAAAGCCCTTGTTTTTTTTATTATGTAATGTATTTCATTACATTTTGTGGTTTTGTGTATATTGGTTATGCATGTAAAAGAGTTGTATATTATATTTTATGCATTAATGTGAGTTTTGTTGTTGTATTGTTTGTTTATGCATGTAATTTTATATTTATTGTCTATTATTTAACTTGATGAAAGATTATATTTATAGTAATTTTTGGTTACTTATCTAATGTAGGAATGACTTCTTCTGATTCTGCCGGAGTAAGTTGGAAAGACACAACACAAGTCAAACTTTTTTTAGATTATGTCTTGACCAGAAAAATATTTTGGGAAAAGGGGTGGGAGCTTGCATGTAGAAACATGAAATAAAATTTCAAAAAACTTTATAAAGAGATGAAACATTTAAATTTCATTCAAAAATAATTGAAAAACAAATAGAATTATTTAAAACATAAATACATGGTATGGTCAAAATTTAATTGGAAAGTCTGGCCATGGCTATAATCTGGTAACTAATACAGCTGACTAGACTTCAAAAGAGTGGGAAGAGTATATCAAGATATAGCTCATTTCTTTAGTTAATTTTTTAAAATTATTAATTTAACTAATGTTTCCTAATTACAATTATTTGTTTAATAGAAAATTTCGGATGCAAAACAATTTCGATATACTAGGCTATAATTTATAGATGAGATGAGATCACTCTTTGATGACATTACAACTACTGGGCAAGATTCATGGGGTTCATCTAGACAGGGATTGCCTAAAAATGGTGCCGACAAATTTTTATCAAGTACTCATCAAACTGTATAGAATTCTTGTACACACAAGGATATAGAGCCTGAATCTTCACCAAGCCCTTCATCATCAAAAAAAAAGTCTTTACCAAAAAGGAAGAACCAAAAAAAAACAAAGAAGGCGATCTAGATGAAAAATTGCTAGCTGTTCTAAGTACATTGGAGCAATCAAATGGACCTAGCATTGAAGAATATAATAAGAAGTTGGATGAGAATGTAGCTTTGCCTATGGATGACCTATTGTACATTGTAGCTTCAAGCATTTTTTTGAAAGCAAAGCACACGAAGAATAGTGGATGATGTTTTCACAAAATCCATAAGCAATCGAAATCACTTGGATCTGGATGAATGCAAAAAAAATTGGGATTACTTAAGTTTTTTTTTTGCTTTCTTGTGTTAGAACAAATACAATTTCATGTGTTATTTTATGGGTTTGTTTCATACTTTTTCTGCATGTTTGTTTGTATTGACATTATTTCTTTTTTTTTTTTTGACAATATCTTGTGGTTCACTTTGCTTTTAATTGTTTTATCTTGTTTTTTATTGATTTATTTTGAAATGTTGAATATTGTCAAAAGATATTAAATGAAAAGCAAAGAAATATATTGAAAATCATTGCACTGATTCTTGTCAAGAAGATTATTAGGAAAAAGTGACTTGGAAGAAGACAAGATACTGACTCATCACTAAAAGGTTTTGCATATGTGCACGAAATTTTAAATGGTAATCCAACAAATTTTCTTGAAATTCTAAGAATAAATAAGCAGACTTTTTTGGGTATTAGTGAGCATTTCAAGAAAATGGTTTAAAGGCAGTCGTTACATCAAAGTTGAAGAAAAAATGATGATATGTCTTATGACTTTAAATCACAATGTAAGAAATCATGTTACAAAAAGAAGATTTAATCATTCAAATAAAACCATACATCATTACTTTTATAAAGTTCTAGAGGCAATGCTTCTCTTCGGAAGAGATATGATTGTGTCTACCCCAGTTAATGAAGTAATGAAAAATCATCCTCATTAATGATTAAGGAAAGTGTTCAAGGTGGATAAAATTACATGTTTATTTATTATTAGTGTTCATGTTGTTGTTATAATTATTGTTATACTCATATTTTTTAATGAATAGGGTGTAACATGTGCACTTGATGGGATACTTGTTAATGATGTGATACCATCTGACAAACAAGTCCCTTATAGAGAAAGATGAAGAGGAGAATGTTATCAAGAGTTTTATGCTGGATGGAAAGGCATAGCACATGATTCAAGAGTTTTATCAGAGACTATGCATAATCTAGAAAATAATTTTTTTATACCTCCACTAGTTAAGTATTATTCTCTTCTCGTCTTTTTTCAATAAATTAATAAATTATTTTAAAATTATATTTTTTTGTAGATAAATATTATCTTTGTGATGCTGCATATCCACATACTTGAGGGTTTATGGTCCCTTACTATAATGCATGATATTGGTTGCCTGATTATTTCAATGTTGTTCGTCCGCGTACAAAAGAAGATATATTCAATTATGCATATGCTAGATTGAGGAATGTCATTGAGCAATTTTTTGGTGCTTTGAAAGCACATTTTCAAATCCTAAAGAGGATGACACCATATCCTTTTCAAGTCCAAAAAAACATTATTATTGTTTGCATAGAAATACATAACAATATTAAGAAATTATGTATTGCTGATGTTTTTTTATAGCAGGGTGAAAATGATTATGGTTAAAATTTAGAAATTCCACAAAATGATAATGAATGTCTACTACATGTTAGAGGAAGAGCTACAGGAGCTGATCAAATTTTGATGATTAATTTAAGAGAGGAAAAAGCAAATCAACTTGTTGCAAATTAAAATTTTTTTTATAAACATTTTTATATTTTTTTTATGCTTTATTATATTATCATAAAAATTTTTGTATCAAATTTCTTATGAATAATAATTAACAATAGCACTAAAAAATCAAATATTATTAGAAATTCTATTTAATTTGAATAAACTAAACAACAATAGTATTAAGGGTAAAAATGAGAAAAATATCATTTTCAGTATGCATTTAAAGTTATCAAACAAAATTATTATATTAAGCATTCTATTATCAGTAATTATCAAATAGTTTTTAAAAACAAATTAAACACTATAAATTCAACACTTAATTTTCTAGTAATTATTTTTAAGCACTTAATTTTTTTCAATTTTATCAAAGAGGCACTTGATCTTCATATTCTTCATATTCTTTTTATTCGTATAATTCTTCTTATTCTTTTTTTCCTTATTATTCTTCTTAATTTTATTATTATTGTTATTTTTATTATTTTTATTATTATTATTTTTATTATTCTTCTTATCCTTCTTATTTTTCTTATTCTTGTTTTTCTTATTATTTTACTAATTCTTTTTATTTTTTTATAAAACTTTTTCATAATATTTTACTTATTATTCTTATTCTTCTTATTCTACTTATTCATCGCATTCTTATTATTATTCTTATTCTTTTATTTCATCTTATTCTTAGTATTCTTCTAATTCTTCTAATTCTTCATATTATTATTTTCATCATTTTCTTATTTTTATTCTTATTCTTCTTATTATTATTTTTTCTTCTTATTTTTATTATTCTTCTTATTTTTCTTTTTCATCTTATTCTTCTTATTATTCTTTTTATTTGTATTCGTATTATTGTTATTATTCCACTTATTCCTTATATTCTTCTTATTCTTATTATTCTTCTTATTCTTGTTATTCTTTTTATTTTTGTTATTCTTCTTATTTTTCTTATTCTTCTTATTCTTCTTACTCTTCTTATTTTTTTTATTCTTCTTACTCTTCTTATTCTTTTTATTATTCTTATTCTTCTTATTTTTCTTTTTATTTTTATTTTTCTTAATCTTTTTTATCATCTTATTCTTTATATTCTTCTTTTTCTACTTTTTATTTCTTTCTTCTTATTCTTTTTATTCTTTA
>JAREIK010000171.1:578320-585396 GCA_029783825.1 Sapria himalayana | reverse complement strand
AACAAGTTGTATAATAAGAATAAGAATAATAATAATAATAATAATATTAAGAAAGAATGATAATAATAAAAATAATAAGAAAAACAAGAAAAGTAAAAAGAGCAATAAGAAAATAAGAAGAATAAAAAGAATAAAAAGAATAAGAAGAATAAAAAGAATAAGAAGAATTAGTAGAATTAGAAGAATAAGACGAATACGCAAAAAAATAAAATTATCAAGAATATAAAAAATAAAAAAATTAAGGAGATTAAGAAGAATATAAACAATAAGATGAATAAGAAGAGTAATAAGAATAAAAAGAATAAGATGAATAAGACGAATAAAAAAAATAAAAAAAAATAAGATGAATTCAAAGAATATAGAAAGAATAAGAAGAATATGAACAATAGGAACAATATGAATTATAAGAAGAGTAAGAAGAATAAGATGAATAATAAAAATAAAAAGAATAAGAATAATAAGAATAATAAGAAGAATAAAAAGAATAAAAAGAATAAGAAGAAAAAGAAGGATAAGAAGAATGAGAATAATAAGAAAACTAAGAAGAATAATAAGAAAAAGAACAATAGAAAGAATAAGAAGAATATGAAGAATAAAAATAATAAAAAAAATAAGAAGAAAAAAATAACAATAAAAATAAGATGAATAAGAAGAATATGAAGAATAAGAATAATTAGAATAATAATAATAATTAGGAGAAAAAGAAGAATAATTAGAATAAAATAATAAGAAAAATAAGAATGTAAAGGAGAATAGAAAGAAAAGGAAGAATATAAGAATTAAAAGAATTAAAAGAATTAAAAGAATTAGAAGAATAATGAGAACAATAAAAATAAGAATAATAAGAATAACAAGAAGAATATGAAGAATAAAAATAATTAGAAGAATTAGAAGAATAAAAATAATAAGAATAAGAATTATAAAAAAAATAAGATTTATAATAAGAATAAGAAGAATAGAAATTATATGTAGAATAAAAATAATAAGAAGAATAAGAAAAATAAGAAGAGATAGAAGAATAAATAGAAGAATAGATAGAATAAGAAGTGTAAGAAAAATAAGAAGAATAAAAAGAAAATTAACAATAAAAACAATAAGAAGTAAAAGAAGAATATGGGGAATAAATAAAGTGATAAGAATAAGAAGAAAATGAAGAATAAGAAGAATATGATGAAAAAGAAGACTAAGTAGAATGAGACTAGTAAGAAGAATTAAAAGAATGAGACTAAGAACAAGAATACGAGGAATAAGATGAATTAAAAAAATAAGAATGATCAGAAGAAAAAGAAGAATAAGTAGAATAATAAGAAAAATAACAATAAGAAGAATAAATACAATAAAAAGAATAAGAAGAATAAGAATAGAAGAATAATTAGAAAAATACGAAGAATATGATGAATAATAATAAATAGAAGAATAAAAATTATTAGAAGAATAAAACATTAAGAAGGATAGAAATATGAAGAATAAAAGAAATAAGATGAATAAGAAGGATAAAAAGAATAATACGAATTAAAAAAATAAAATGAATACAAAAAATAAAAAGAATAACAAGAATATGAAGAATAGAAAGAATAAGAAAAATAGTAAGAATAAGAATATTAAAATAAATAAGAAGAATAATATGAATAAGAAGAATAATAAAAATAAAAATAATAAGAAAAATAAAAATACTAAGAAGATTAAGAAAAATAATAAGAATAAGAAGAGTAAGCTGAAAAAGAATAACAACATGAAATAGAAGATTAATAAGAATAATAAGAATAGGAAGAAAAAGAAAAATAAGAATAAAATAACAATAATAAGAAGAGGAAGAATAACAATAATAAAATGAATAAAAAGAATAAGATGAATAATAATAATAATAATTAGAATAATATTCTAAAGAATAAGATTAAGAAGAATAAGAATAAGAAAAATAAATATAAAAAGAAGAAACCAAAGAATAATTAGATTAAGAATTATAAGAGAAGTAAGATGAATAAGAAAAATAAGAAGAATTAGATTAATGAGAAAAAAATAAAATAAGAAGAATAAGTTGAATAAAAAGAATAAGAAGAATAAAAAATATTATTTGAATACGAAGAATAATAAGAAAAATAAGAAAAATAAGAAGAATAAGATAAATATGAAAAATAAGAAGAATAAGAAGAATAAGAAGAATAAGAAGAATAAAAGAATAGGTAAAATAGGAAAAATAGGAAGAATTTGAAAAATATGTATAATAAGAATAATAATAAGAATAAAAATAAATAATAAGAATAAGTAGAATAAGAAGAATAAGTAGAATAAGAAGAATAAGAAGATAATAAGAATAAAAAAAATAAGAAGAATAATAAGAATAATAAGAATAAAAGGAATAAGATGAATAAGAACAATATGAAGAATAATAAGAATAAGAAGTATAATATAAAAACGAGGAAAAAAAAAGAATAAAAATAAAAATAATAAGAAGAAAAATATAATAGCAAGAATAGGAAGAATAAGATGAGTAATATGAATAAGAATAATAACAATAAGAAAATTTAATAATTATAAGAAGAATAGAAAAATACGAAGAATAAGAACAATCAAAAAAAATGAAAGAATAAGAACAATCAAAAAAATAAGAAGAATAAGAATAATAAAAATAAAATGCAAAATAAGAAAAATATGTAGGATAATAAGATTAACAACATTAAGAAGAATGGAAATTATATTAAGAAATAGAAGAAAAATAATAAATTTAAGAATAAGAAAAAAAACATAAGAATAAGAAGAATTAGTAAAATAAGAATAATAAAAAAATAAAAAAAACTATAAGAATCAGAATAATTAGAAAAATAAGAAGAATAAGAAAACAAGAAAAATACGAAAAATAAGAAAAATAGAAGAATAAGAAGAAAAATAACAATAAAATAATAAAAAGAATAAGAAGAATAAGAAGAACAAGAAGAATAAAAAGAAAAAGAAAAATAATAAGAATGAAACTAGTAATAAAAATAAGAAGAATGAGACTAATAAGAAGAATAAGAGGAATAAAACGAATAAGAAGAATAAAAAGAATAAGAAGAATTACAAAAATAAGAAGTATAAGAAGAATAAGAAGAAGAAGAAGAAGAAGAAGATAAGAAGAATTAGAACAATAAGAAGAATAAGATGAATAATAAGAAATAGAAGAATAAAAATAATAAGAATAATAAAAATAATAAGAAGAATAAAAAGAATAAGAAGAATGAGTTAAATATAAAGAATAAAAGAAATAAGATGAATAAGAAGAATAAAAAGAATAATAAGAATTAGAAAAATAAGAAGAATAATAAAAATATAAAGTATAAGAAGAATAGGAAGAAAAGAAAGAATAAAAAAATTAGTAAGAAATTGAAAAATAAAAAAAATAAAAAAATAAAAAAATAAAAAAATAAAAAAATAAAAAATAAAAAAATAAAAAAATAAGATGAATAAGAAGAATAAAATATTAAGAAAAATAAGAATACTAAGAAGATTAAAAAAATAATAAGAATAAAAAGAGTAAGAAGAATATAAAAAACAAGAAATATAAGATTAATAAGAATAAGAATAATTGGAAGAAAAAGAATAATAAGAACAAAAGAAAAATAATAAGAATAAGAATAATAAAATAAATAAAATGAATAAGAAGAATATTAAGAACAATAAGAATAATATTCAGAAGAATAATATTAAGAAGAATAAGAATAAATAAAAATTAGTAGAAAAAGAAGAATCCAAATAATAATTAGAATAAGAATTATAATTGGAATAACATGAATAAGATGAATAAGAAAAAAAGGAAGAATAACAAAAATAAGACAAAAAAAATAAGATATGAAGAAATAGAAGAATAAATTGAATAAGAAAAATAAAAAGAATAAAACAAATTAGTAATATAAGAAAAATTATCTAGCATTATAAGAATAATAAGAAAAATAATAAGAATAAGAATAAGAAATAATGATAATAAGAAAAAGAATAAACAGAATATGAAGAATAATAAAAATAAAAAGAATAAATAGAAGAATAAGAAGAATAAGAAGAATGAGAAAAATAAGAAGAATACAATGAAAAAAAGAATTAGATGAATAAGAAGAATAAGAGGAATAAGAAGAAAAAATATTATGAAGAATAATAAAAATTAGATAAATAAGATGAATAAGATAAATAAAAAGAATAAGATGAATAAGAAGAATAATAAGAAAAAAAAGAAAAATATGAATTAGAATAATATGAAGTATAATAAGAATACAAGAATAACAATAATAAGTAGAATATGATGAATCGAAAAAATAGGAAGAATTACAAAATAAAGTAGAATTAGAATAATAAGAAGAAGAATAGGATTAAGAAGAATAATAAGAATAAGAAGAATAAAAAGAATAAAAAGATTAAAAGGAATAAGATGAATAAGAAGAATAAGAATAATAAGTAGATTAAGAAGAAAATGAAGAATAAGAATAATAAGAAAAATAAAAATAATAAGAAGAAAAAAAGAATAGTAAGAATCAGAAGAATAAAAAGATTAATATGATTAAGAATAATAAGAAGTATATGAACAAAAATAAGAATTATAAGAAGAATAGAAAGAATATGAATAATAAGAATAATAAAAAGAATAAGAAATATAAGAAGAATATGAAAAATAAGAAGAATGAGAAGAATACGAATAATAAGAATAATAAGAAGAATAAGAAGAATAAGAAGAATAAAAATAATAAGAATAATAAGAAGAATAAGATGAATAAGATGAATAAAAAGAATAAGAAAACAATGAAGAGTAAGAAGAATAGAAAGAATAAGAAGAATAATAAGAATAATAAGAAAAGAAGAATAAAAAGAATAAAAAGAATAAAAAGAATAAAAAAACAATGAATAAGAAAAATAGAAAGTATAAGAAGAATAATAATAAAAAGAATAATCACAATAAGACAAATAAAAAGAATAAGAAGAATAAGCATAACAAAAGAATATGAAGAATAACAAGAATCAAATATTGGTGGATCTAGTAGATTAGCTTTTACTCTAGTAATTACGACTCACAAGGGTGCATTATAAAATCTTTTACTCTTTCCTATGAGGCATCATGGGCATTACACTCCAAAATTTGTGCTTTAAAAAAAGGATTGCATATTAGAATCGAGCTAGGGTTAAAAAATTTGCAAATTCACGTAGATTCTACATTATTGATAGATCTAATAGATGAAAGAATAACTTAGTAGAGGCATGAAAAAAATATTAAGATAATAAGAGATCTCATGAAGGAAATGAATGCAGTTATACAGCATATATACCGGGAGGCAAATGCAATGGCAGATAATTTAGCTAGAATAGGTCTTCTTAAAGGTAATATTGAGTACGATGAAGAAACAATGTCGTATAGGTTAAAAGGTTTGGCTATGTTGGATAGATTCGCCTTTCCTTTTATAAGGGTCAAGAAGGCTAGGATATGAGAGATATTAAGTTGGGGAATTTACTTGGGGTAATGGTGGGATAAGCTTGGTAAGGTTGGAAGAATTTAGGAATAATTATAAGGAGTTTTGCAATGGCTTTATTCTGTATGGTTGGGAATATCCTACTGTGCAGAATAATTTTTTTGTGTTTATGTAGGATGAGAGCAGGATTACAGACTACTTCACAAAGAAGTCTCAGATTGTTTGTGTTCAGAAATGTTAGGAGAATAAACACCGGAAGAAGGAAAAGAAAAGCAGGGAGTTGAAAAAATTTAATATTATTGCTCATATTTTTTGTTTTCTATTAATGTATTGAAAATAATAGGTGGCTAGAGAATTGGGCAAGTAGTACTGAATAAAGGGTAGGGGTAAATGGGGAAAAGGGCAGAGGGTTTAATTTTGTAGGTAAGTTTGGAGCACACAGGTAATCATCAATGTTTGAAGCAATGGCATCTGGGTGCTGTAAATCAGTATGTAAGGTAGTGTATGAGGAAGATTTTGCAACTGAGTAGTGGAGTCTGTATTATTGAGTAGTATGCTGCTGTGCTGGTTATAAAGTGCGGCAGTAAAGTGTACAATAAAGAGTCTGTGATGGTAGAATGGGTCTAAAAGTTGTGCGGCAGTAATGTAGTAGTATGCTGCTACTGTACAAGGAGTCTATAAGTTGAATGGGTCTATAAGGATTCATGTAATAAATGAGTCTGTAATGGTAAGTGTTGAAGTAAGGAGTATGTGATGGTCAAGTCTGTAAGTGTGTTGATAGGTAGGTGTATGTTTGCTGATTTAAGCTATTGGTGGAGGAATACTTCTTCTTGGAAGAAGGGAGACAAAAGGCAGGTTGTAGAGGACCGGCACAAGAACTTATTTATGATCAGTAGTTTAGTTTGGGTTGCGGATTGTAATATTAAATTCTAGGGGGGAGGCACGAATGGTAAATGGATACAATATAGGAGTTGTGTTTGTGTTTTCTGTATGATGGTGGTTGCTACAAATGGGCAGAAGGTGTTCGCATGTAGGTAAAACATCCAATGGATTGTGGCCCAGGAAATAGAAAGGAGACGTGGCTAAAAAGAGGCCCAAGCATATAGAAGATTGTTTAAAGTAACTCATATGTTAAACTCCAAAAAAAGCTAGTTCTAATTTTAGAAGAAAGGGTGTAAAGGGGGTCATGGGTAGATGTAGCTTGTATTAATGGAATCTTTCCGCCAAAAGAGAGGGTATAATTAATAAATAAACTTTTCAAAAAAGAAGAAGAATAACAAGAATAAGAAGAATAAAAATAATAAGAAGAATAAGAATAAAAATAATAAGCAAAATAAGAAGAATAAAATAGGATTATAACAAAAACAAGAATAATATGAATGATAAGAATAATTAGAATAATAAAAATAAGAAGAATAAAAAAAAATAAGAAAAAAAAATTAAGAATACAATAATTAAAAGAATTAGAAGAATAAAAAGAATTAGAAGATTTGGAAGAATTAGAAGAATAAGAAGAATTAGAAGAATAAGAAGAATAATAAGAGTAAGAAGAATAAGAAGAATAAGAAAAATAAGTAGAATAAGAAGGATAAGAAGAAAAAAGAATAAAAAGAATTAAAAGAATAAAAAGAATAATATGAATAAGAAGAA
>JAREIK010000171.1:550820-575820 GCA_029783825.1 Sapria himalayana | reverse complement strand
TCTTCCTCTTCTTCCTCTTCCTCCTCTTCCTCTTCCTCCTCTTCCTCTTCTTTCTCTTCCTCTTCTTCCTCTTCCTCTTCTTCCTCTTCCTCTTCATCTTCTTCCTCTTCCTCTTCTTCCTCTTCCTCTTCTTCCTCTTCCTCTTCTTCCTCTTCCTCTTCTTCCTCTTCCTCTTCTTCCTCTTCTTCCTCTTCCTCTTCTTCCTCTTCTTCCTCTTCCTCTTCTTCCTCTTCTTCCTCTTCCTCTTCTTCCTATTCCTCTTCTTCCTCTTCCTCTTCTTCATATTCCTCTTCTTCCTCTTCCTCTTCTTCCTCTTCTTCCTCTCTTCTTCTTCCTCTTCTTCTTTTTTTTTAAATGTTGTTTATTAATTTTAGCCCTCTCTTTTGGCGGAGGAATACCATTTGTACAAACTATATCTACCCTTTCCCTCTTACACCCTTCCCTATCCTCTTTTTAAACTTTTCAACTACGATCAAACAATAAACATAAGCTTAACTAAAGCAAAAGACTGCGGGGCTATTTATATTCTTCTTTCCTTATTTCCAATTGGTAAATAAATCTGTTTTTGGGAGAACAGATTTTGATGTTAATCCCCCTTGTTGCTTTTTCTTTTGATTGGAGTGTTGTGTTCCTGTTTGAGCTTTAGGATTTTCCATTCTTGTCCTGCAACTTTACTCCAAAGTTGTCTTCTATTTTCTGTTACAACATCTTTACTCCATTCCTGTCCCACAAGTTAGAAAAACTCCTTCTTTGCAGCTTCTTTCACAGCAGCACAGTAGCCTTTCCTACAACATCTTTATTCTATTCACAGCACCTTTCCATGGAAACCTTCATACTGCAGCACGGCCCCTTCATACAGTAGAACGACAGCTTTCATATAGTAGCACAACAGTTTTCAGCACCACAGCACAGCAGCGCAGCAGCTGAAACTTTACTGCATAAACACCCTTCATGCTACACTTTTTCTCCAGCCCTTTGAATCTTGCTCCCTCTAGTTCTTCACTTTATATGCTGTTCCGGATCCTTGACTTTCACTATATATGCTGCACTCTACACTTTATATGCTGTTACAAGAGCTTGACTAACCCTTCATCATGTATGCTGTATAATACCTGCGCTGCTAAGAAAGCCAAGAAAACCAAGCCAAATATACATTCTATTTCTTTTCTCCCTCCTAGATTCCTTTCTAAACAAACCTGTAACTATAGGGACAGAAATTCCCCTACCGACTGCCTCCATTCCTTCTAACATCTTAATTTTCGCTATATTATCCTCCATGTTCTGCTATTTTCACTTTTCCATTATTCTCTTTACTCCTGCCGTCTTCATGTTCAGTTTGCTGCCTTCCTTTGCTTGACTTCTGGAATTCATTGCCGTATCCCAGCAACTTTGTGCTCCATTTTTCCCCCATAGCTGCTTCATTTCTGTACCCTCATTGAACCTTAGCAAATCTGAAATTTGCTTCCTTAATGACAGCAAGACCTATTCTATACCCCAACGTCTAATGTTCTAGCATCCTAACTAATTAATTAACACATGACCTTGCAACATTGTTCTCATAAGCATAAATAAGACTTTTAAACATACAATAAACAAAGAAATAGGGCAAATGAGGTTTAGACTGCATGTGCCAGCAAATATTGCCTCCCAATGAATGAAGCTTTGAGTGAGCTGCGCTGCTAAGAAAGACAAATACATCTATACCATATTCCCCAAGAGAACCCCATTTTTTGCCGTTAACCTTTCCTCTTCTATTATACCTATATGATCTATTAATATTTTAACTGCCTCTCACTTTCTACCCTTACTAACTCTTACATAGGGAATTGCTTTCTTGTCTAGTTCCACTAGGCCTTTTATTTTTATCGGCAGAGTAACCTCATCATATTCTGCTTCTCCTTTTTGCGATCCTAGCGTTGCAAGATTGTCTGCCGGGGTGTTTAGCTCTCTATATATATATGTAATATTGATGCATTCAGTTCTTCTATGAGATTCAAAATAATTTCTAATTCCTCTTCATGTTTCCAAAGAGATATTTTATTTGTTACTAAATTGACTAATAGCAATGAATCTACCTGTATTTGAATATTCTTATAGTATAATTTTTTACAAACAGTTAAACCTAAATTTAATGCTCTAATTTCTGAATGTAGAGCCGAGGCTGCTACACTAACTGTAGTAAAAGCTTTCATAACTGTCCCTGAAGAATCTCTTATTAATCCACCTCCCCCCGCTATACATGTGTCCCTATTAAAGCTTCCATCCATATTTAGTGAGAGTTTTCCTTCCGGTGGTTTGTGCCAAGAGATACTTTTCGCCCAATATTGTTTATTTATTTTTATATTTAGGAACCATTCCCATTCTGCTTTCTTTTCTGTGTGTATTTTATTTAAAATTACAGGGTTAAAATTTGAAATGTTACTTATTTACTGCCTGATTTCTTGTGAAATTGCATTCGTGTCCATTTTCTTTCCTTCAAACCTACTCCTATTTCGAGCATTCCATATACACCATATTATTACATGTGGTAAGTACATATTAAGCCAGATTCTAGTAGGATTAGTAGAGATTACTTTTTCCCATGTTTTAATTCGTTCAATTATACCATCTTCTCTTTTAATGATTTGCTATGTTTCATCAAATTTCTTCCAGACCTGTATGGCGATTTTACCTTTCGAAAATAGATGATCCATAGATTCTTCTTCCTCTAAGCAGCATTCACATCTAGACACCAATTTAATGCCCTTTCTTTGAACATTAGTATCCACAGGTATTGCATTTGTTGTTACTTTCCATGCTAGCGAGCACATTTTCTGTGGTATACCTACCCTCCAGACCCATTTAGATATAGATTGAACATGCTTTTTTTTCCTAATTAATTCCTTTACCGATTTAAGTGTAAAATTACCTTGTGGTGTTATGATCCATTTCCAACCACTCTTTTTTAATATTGAATGGGATTCTACTTTTTCCTTTTGTTTTTCCAAGGCTTTCCAATTATTTGAAACTTTCTTGGGCCGCTTTTCTAAATATCTTGCCCTCATATATTTTGCCCAAAGACTGTCATTTTCCTTCAACCTCCACCATCCTTTGCAATCCCATGCGGTGGCCATATCTTGTAGAGAGATTATTCCTAAACCTGCCTCTGCTTTTGGATAACAAATATCTCCCCAATTTTTCCAATGAATTTTATTCTTCCCTTCTTTTTTGCCCCATAGAAAATTTGCCATCTCCATTTCTATTTTCTTTGTGAATTTCTTCGGAGGGTGTATTACGGATAGGATATGAACCAGCGTGCTTTGAAGCACGTGCGAAATTAATGTAACCCGTCCCCCAAATTTTAGTAAGTCCTCTTTCCAACCTGCTATTTTCTTTCTCATTTTTTCTTGCAGCGGTGCTAAATATTCCTCTCTCAATTTTCCTTCAAATATTGGGCAGCCTAAATAAATTAAAGCTCCCTAATTTTGGGTGAAACCAGTAAAATTTTTAATTTTGTTTATATCTTTCTCCAAAGCTTTTTTTCCTAGTATAAATTGGCACTTCTTTTTATTTACCACCTGACCTGTTTCTAATTCAAATAGTAGTAGTAATTCTATAAGGTATATTATAGATCTTTTACTTGTATTTGTGAAAATTATTAAATCATCAGCATATGCCAAACAACCTATTCTTGGAGTGTTTTTAGGTTGTCTAAAAGGTAAAATTTTCCCTTCCGACATTCTTTTGTTTAAATTAAGAATAAGCAATTCTAGATATATATCAAATAGTAGGGGGGATAAGGGGTCTCCCTGCCTTAGACTTCTTTTTGGTTTGAATTCTTCACCTATATTTCCATTTATAATAATTCTAACCCAAACATTCGAAACACATCTATAAATTAAATCTATGCATAATTCAGAGAAACCATATTTTCTCAGTACAAAGCAAAGTACATCCCATTCAACCCTGTCAAATGCTTTGGACAAATCCAGCTTGATAGCTAGATTGTGCCCTCTTGTTTTAGCTGAAATGTTTTTCATCATTTCTGATGCTAACCTAATATTTTCAATCATCAGTCTGTTTTTAACAAAACTCATTTGTTCTTGTGAGATTATTAATGGCAAAATATTACTTAACCTATTCTGAATTATTTTGGCTAAAATCTTATAAATCGCATTACACAAGCTTATTGGCCTGAAATCCTTACATATCTGTGGGGCGTCTTTTTTAGGAATAAGAACTATGTATGAGTTTGCCCAGGCTTTAGGGATATCTGCACCGACGAAAAAGCTGGCAATTGCTAAAACTAGATCATGTTTAATAATGGGCCAATTTAACTGATATAAATAGTTATTCCAGCCATCTAGACCCGCTGCACTATCTTTATCAAAATTAAAAACCACATTTTTTACCTCTTCCTCCTCTGGTATATTTTCCATCATTTGATTCTGATCTTGTGTAATGGAAGCCCTGATCTCCGGAGCAACAGGCGCCTCCACCTTTGGACTGAAGTCCTTCGTCCATTTCAGCACGCGCATGAGGAAACCACTTACTTGCCATGCTCCACGGTGCCATATGCGATAATAATCATCAACTGAAAAACACTGAATAAACACATGTTACGCATCATAATCGGCCAGCTTTACCCTTCCCATGAGCTTCAGAGAGGAGAAGAACTGTTGTATATCGATCGGGCGAGGCCTACCTTGGGAGAATTTGCCGATAAGCATGTATTGATAAGGCTCCTTGAGCTTCTGTAACTCGTCGTCTGAAAAAACTATAACGGGGTTCCCGTTTTTTGCTCCGAAAGTGCGCGAGTATGGTGCGGGCTTCTTTGTTATCAAGGCAAATGATTTATTCTTTGTGAATAAATCATTTTGCTCCATTTTGCACTTGAAAGGAGCTTGATTTGAGCTCAAATGGTGGTTTTCTCTCTCTAGAAAGAAGGATTTTCTCTCTCTACGGGTTGAGAGCTTCCTCCTCTTCTTCTTCTTCCTCTTCTTCTTCCTCCTCTTCTTCTACCTCCTCCACCTCTTCTTCTTCTTCTCCTTCCTCTTCTTCTCCTTCTTCTTCTTCTCCTTCCTCTTCTCTTCCTCCTCTTCTCCTTCTTCCTCTTCTTCTTCTTCTTCTTCCTCTTTTTCTTCTTCTTCTTCATCTTATTCCTCTTCTTCTTCCTCCTCCTCATCTTCATCTTCATCTTCTTCTTCATCTTCTTCATCATCTTCTTCTTCCTCTTCTTCTCCTTCTTCCTCTTCTCCTTCTTCCTCTTCTCCTTCCTCCTCTTCTCCTTCCTCCTCCTCCTTTTCTTCTTCTTCTTCCTCCTCTTCTCCTTCCTCCTCTTCTTCTTCCTCTTTTCTCCTTCCTCCTCTTCTTCTTCCTCCTCTTCTCCTTCCTTCTCTTCTTCTTCCTCCTCTTCTCTTTCCTCCTCTTCTCTTTCATCCTACTCCTCTTCTTCTTCTTCTTCTACCTCCTATTCTCTTTCCTCCTACTCCTCTTCTTCTTCTTCTCCTTCCTCCTCTTCTCCTTCCTCCTCTTCTCCTCCTCCTCCTCCTCTCCTTCATCCTCTTCTCCTTCCTCCTCTTCTCCTTCCTCCTCTTCTCATTCTTCTTCTGCAATCGCTTCTTCTTCTGCTTCTTCCTCTTCTGCTTCTTCTTCTTTTTCTATTTCTTCTTCTTCTTCTTCTTCTTCCTCTTCCACTTCTTCTTCTTCCTCTTCCTCTTCTTCTTTTCTTCCTCTTCTTCTTCTTCCACCTCCTCCTCCTCTTCTTCTTCTTCTCCTTCTCCCTCTTCTTCTTTTTCCTCCTCTTCTTCTTCTTCTCCTTCATCATCATCATCATCATCTTCCTCTTCTTCTTCTTCCTCATCATCATCATCATCAGCATTATCATCATCTTCTTCTTCTTTTAAGTTTTCTTTATTAATTATAACCCTCTCTTTTGGCGGAGGAATACCATTTGTACAAGCTACATCAACCCCTTTCCCTTTTACACCCGTTCCTAAATTCTAGTAATATATAACTTGGGTTAATTAAACATTATTCATTTTTGTTCTTTCCTATCACTATTATGCCTTATGCCCTGAGCTCTTCTTTGTTATGCATTTCATGAATTGAATGTGTCTTTCTCCCTTTCTCTTGGCTGATGAAGCTTTTGAAAGATATATAAGCCTTTTGAGCACCTCTCTTATTATCATTTGTATAAATCTTGCCCATGTCCTTTTTCATTCTTTCTCAAGCTTTATGCAAGCCTTCTCCCTCTTACAGCTTCATATATAATTTTTCGCTTAATCTACATGGAAGCTATCCTGCATAAAATCAAGTGAATCATATTCTTTTGATTAGAGTACCCATTTCCCACCTTTCCCTCACACCTTTCAACCGAAATTAATATTGTTAAGATGATTTCCCTTAATTTTCATTGCTTGCATTCTTTTGATTGTTTATGTAATCCAGTTCCAGCTTTCCATTGTGTATCCTTTGATTATCGCCATCTTTAAGCATTATACTATCTGTTGCTTGCATTCTTTTGCTTGCATTCTTTTCATTGCCTCTTGTTTGACTTCATGACACAAATTAACATAGACTTACAGACCGATTTTGGCACATCCAGGCATTTAACACACACTTCCAAACCAACTTTAACACAGACTTCCAGACCAATACAGCAAGACCCATAAATATACAGACTTCCCAAACATAAACATAGAATCAACAGTATTGTATAACCAGCTAAAACAAGACTCGATATAGACGGCTTGGGCTGCATTCTTCTTGTCCAGCTTTGTTTTGTTCTTTAGGGCATCTATCTGCAAAAAATAATGACCTACATTCCAAAAATTTATCTTCCATTTCCCCAAGAACCCTTCCCGTTACATATATATATTAATATATTAGACCTTTTCAAAAATCTGATGCTTCCTTTAGGACTTGTAAAAAAGAAACAGCGCATCCTAGCAACAGTCTATATGAGTTAGTTTTCTTACCAATCTACCCCTCTAAAATTAACTCTCACCTCAAATAGTTAAAATCACCCCTCAGTACCAAGGTGATTCTTTAGGAGATGAAGACCTTATCTGCAATTGGTTAGTTGCACAAAATCCAACAAAAATAGTCTAAAGAGAAATATAAATTGTCAGATATTATTCTGTAATCTTCCTAATATAGGGAAGTTCTTTGCTATCCAATTTTATTATGTTAATATATTTTTTTGGTAAAATGCATTCATTATACTCTTGATCTCCTCTCTTTTTTCCATCCTTGGCTAATCCATCTGTTAGAGCATTAGCCTCTCTAAAGATATGTTTTATGGTATAATCTATTGTTTTTATCTCCTACCGTATTTCTTCTATTTCATCATCATATCTCCATAATATTGTCTTTTTATTAATTAGATTTACAAGAATTTTTGAGTCTATTTGAATATCTATAGTTTTAATGTCAATTTTTTTACATAATCTTATTCCCTCTCTTAAAGCTAATATCTCGGCATCTAATGCCGATGATGCGTGAAACTTCCTTGTGAAAGCTAAAATTAGCTCTCCTTCAGAATTTCTTATCGAACCCTCATTTCCTGCTACTCCAATATCTTTGTCAAAGCTACTATCTGTATTTAAAGCCAATCTTTCTTTCAGTGAGGTTTCCCATTTTATGCCTATTAATTTAAATTGTTTTAATTGGTTCTCTTTTAGATTCCAATAAATCATAGTATCTTTATCTAAGCTCAAGCCTTGTGTTTTTAGAGGGCTAATTTCCAAAAATTTCCTTGTTTCCTCCTTTATTTCCTTCCTGATGTCCTCTACTATCATATTGTGATCTTCAAATCTACTTTTATTTCTTGCCTTCCAAATCCACCAGATGATGATTAGAGGAACATTATTTGTAATCCATTTCTGAGTAGGGCTTGAAACTTTCTGTTTAAGCCATTTCTGAAGTCTGCATTTTAGGGTAACATATTTTATTTGAATTTCTATTCCTAGTTTCTTCCATATTTCAGCTGCACTTTACCATTTGAGAAGAGATGGTCCAGTGTCTCCATCTCAGTTGCACAATAGTCGCATCTGGAAACTAGTTGAATTCCTTTCTTTTTTAAATTAATATCAATTGGAATAATGTTAGATAAGACTTTCCACATAAAAGTTTTAATTTTTTGTGGATTGTCATTTTTCCAAGCCCATTTAAATAATGTTTTCTTTTCTTTCTTATTTCTTATTACATTTTTAACTGATTTAAGGGAGAATATTACTTCTGAGGTTAATGTCAATTTCCATCCTTTTTTAGTGTGTTTAGAGTAATTCTCAACTAGTTCTCTTTGTTTGAGCATTTTAACATAAACCTGTGAGATCTTACTTTTGTTTTTTTTCTTTATTAGTATCATCCTTTATATAGTACTTTGCCTGCATAAATTTAGACCATATGTTATTGTTTTCTTTTAATCTTCCCCATCTCTTACTTGCCCATGCTTTAGCTAAATCAGAAAGATTAACAAATCCCAATCCAACTTCTTGAATAGGAAAACATAAATCTTTCCATTTTTTCTAGTGTAGTTTATATTTACCCTCTTTTTTACCCCACAAAAAGTTAGCTAATTCTTTTTCAATATTTTTGATAAACTTACAAGATGGTTTAATAATCATTATATTATGCATTAATGTGCTTTCTAAAAACATGTATTATTAATGTTATTCTTCCCCCTATACTTAAAAATTCCTCCTTCCATCCCAAAATTTTCTTTTTTATTTTGTTTATTAAAAATTCTAAGTACTCAGTATTGAATTTACCTTCATAAACTGGGCAGCCCAGCTAAACAATTTCTCCTTTTTTATGTGAAAAACCAGTAATTTTTTTAATTCTGTGAGCTAATGCCAAAGTGGCTTTATAAGATATCATATATTGAAAATTTTTTTTATTCAGTTTTTGACCTGTTTCATCTTCTATGCTTTTTAACAAATTCATCCGATTTTGTAATGATCTGCCACCTCCATTGGTGAAGATCATTACATCATCTGCATATGCATACTACTCACTAGTTGAGAGTTTTTTGGTTGTCTGAATGTTCCTATCAAACCTTTTGACATTTTATCTTTAAGATTAACTATTAGAAGTTCCAAATATATATTACATAATGACGGAGAGAGCAGATCTCCTTGTCTTAAACCTCGAACTGGTTTTATTTCTTCTCCTACTTTTTCATTCTTTATAACTCTAACCCAAGTATTCGATATACATCTGTATATCAGATCTATCCATGTTTTAGAGAACTCCATTTTTCGCATGATAAAACAAAGAATATTCCATTCAACTCTATCAAATGCTTTAGATAAATCCAATTTTATTATAACATTATGCCCTCTTGTTTTTGTTCCTATTTCTCTACACATTTCTTTAGCCAAACAAATATTTTTCATTATCAATCTATTCTTCATAAAACCTATTTGTTCTATTGAGATAATTTTAGGTAAAAGATAGGCTAATCTGTTTTGCAAAATTTTAGCTAAAATTTTATATATTTAATTACATAAACTAATTGGTTTAAAATCCTCCCCTGTTTTTGGGTTTTCTATTTTTGGAATGAAGACAATGTGAAAAGTTTCCCACTTCTTTCCTATTTCATCCCCACAAAATATGTTATTTATGGCTTTTTCTATGTCTTTTTTAATTGTCCCAGCAACTCTAAAAAAAGCAACAATTCCATCCATCAAGACCTGATGCACTGTCATTGTTCTTACTAAATATAGCTATTTTAATCACTTCTTCCTCTGCATATTTGGTTAACATATTATTATCTTCTGTTGTAATTTTATTTTCTATATTTTGTATCAATATATATCCTTCAAGCTCATTTTTACCAGTTAATTGATTTTTGAAAAACTTTGCAAAATAATGTTGAATATCTATATCTTTATCCACCCTTTCTTCTTCATTATTTTTTATACCCATGATTCTATGTTTCTGATGTTTTAAATTAGCTACTTTTTAAAAAAAAATTGTATTTTTATCCCATTTTTTTAGCCATTTTATTTTGGATTTTTGTTTCCAAATTGCTTCTTCCATTAAGTGTTTTAGTTTAAGTTCCGATTGTGCCTTGCTTAATGCACTTCTATTATTTGTATTTTGATCTATTTCAAATTCTAATTCTTTTCTGAATACTAATTCTTATGCTTCTTTTGTATTTTTATTTATGTCCCCAAATGTTTCCCTATTTCACTTTTTTAATTCTATTTTTAATCTACTCAGCTTAATATTTAGAATTTGAATAGAATTTTCTGATGCCTCTTTATTCCACGATTCCTTTACCGAGTTAAAGAAACCATGATGTAAACACCAAGAATTTTGAAATCTAAAGGAACCTCCTGTGTAAGCAATGTTTTTAATGGTTATTAAAAGTGGACTGTGATCAGAACAGGTTCTATTTAAGTGTTTCACTTCTGTAGAGCCAAAAAGTTCTAGCCATTTAAAATTAAATAGAATTCTATCTAATCTTGCCCAAATTATACCCTTCATTTTTCATTTATTGCACCATGTAAAAGGTGAACCTATGAATTTAGCTTCTATTAAATTAGCTTTATTTATGATATCATTAAAATGAGCCATGGCTCTCTTATTTGGGACTTTTCCACCCTTCTTTTCTTTAATGCTTCTTACTAAGTTAAAATTTCCCCCTATAATCCAAGGCTTATTTTCTGTAAATGTTTTCTCCATGTCCTCCCATAATTCTTTTCTCTCTCCTCTTTTATTTTTAGCATAAACTATCATAATTATTTCATTTTCATCCTGACTTAAGCTAATGTTTATTAACTGGTTAGTTTCTTTTAGTATTTTTATATTTAAGTTATTTTTCCACATTAACCAGATTTTACTGTTATTATTAGCATGCCCGTGATCAAAACCTAAGATTTCTTTATAATGTCCTAGCTGATCCCTATCCACAATGGGTTCAAATATTGCAATAAGATTAATCTTATACATATATAGCAACTTTATCAAACTATTTCTTGAGGGAATATTATCATTTCCACTGATGTTCCAGTAATTGTAATTATACATTATTTATAAACTTTGCTTGCACTCTAGTGGTGCATTTGGTTTAATATGTTTTGTTTAGGTATTCTTTCATATTCATTGGTTTTCTTAGAGAGCTCAAATCTCCTCATCTTTCTCCTTTCCATTCCCTACCCATTTGAATTGTCATTATTTTTAACTCCTCAACTTCGCACTCCTTATTGCCCATTTTTTGTTTAAATTTTTCCATATTTATATCATCTTTATTTATTCTAACATTCAGCTCATTTTCCTCTTCATCTGTGTAGAGGGAAGTTAAACTTCTTATCTCTAATTCTTCATCCAAATAATCTACTATGGGGACTGCCCAACCTTTGTTTTTTTGAAGTTTGTTTTTCATATAAATTCTTGTTCTTATATTTAAGTTTGCTATTTTCTTAATCATTTCTATCCTCTTTGTGTCTTCTAGTATAATTTCTGCCCTATCTTTGTCATCATTAGCCTTCTTGTATTCAATTAACTTTAATTCTTCTACATCAGTTCTCTGTTCTTCTAGTTGAGAAGTTTGTGTGATTTGGGGTTTTTTTTGATATTTAACTATCCCTTCCCTCCTTCTTGCTACTATTATTCGCTCATCCATCCTTTGCTTATCTTCCTCCCTTCTTTTCTTCACTAAGCATTCATCTATACAATTGCCCATTTTCCTACAGCATGCAATATGGTGGGAGGTTTTCTAGAACAACTTGCTACTAGAAACCTCCACAATCCATGTTTCTTATTCATATACGCAAAGGAACTAGTTTTTGTAAATCAACCTCAACACAAATTCGTGCTACACTTGGTTCGGAAAGTGTAGCAGTGGCACCATCAAGTAGAAGAGGAGAACCAAGAGTATAAGCAATATTATATAGTGCATATTTATCAAAAAATATATATCGGTAGCATGGGAAACAGAAACCATACCGGAGCTACCGACGATTCTTCCTTCGTCGAGAAATTGGTTGTCCATTTGAATATTCTCATGGGATAACTCATGATATACTTGATGCCTCTCAACCAAATTCTATGAAAATCCTCCTCGAAATGCAATTGTAACAGAACATGTTTATCGTCGATAATGCCAATTTTAATCAACATTTTGAGCTTCAATGATTCAAAAAAAGTATGAACATCAGCAATGCGTGGTCATCCATGTGAGAATTTGCATACGAGAGTGTTTTTATGAGGCTCAATAAGCTTCTAGATGTCTTCGAGAGAAAATAGTATCGAGGGTTCCTCGATATATTTTGCGTGAAATTCCGAAGGAAATGATACTGTGTGCTCGTCATTTTAAAAAAATCAGAAAAGGATTTCTTATTATCTAAGTAATCCATTTCCTAAAAAATAAGATTGAAATTTGCTTATTCTTTCTCAAAATTTGTAGTTTCTCTCTATAGAAAACACTGTTTCTCTCTCTAGAAGTTGAAAGAATTTTTTCCAAGAAAAAAACAGCAAAAAAAGTTTCTTTTCTTCTCATTCTTCTTCTTTTTTTTTTCTTCTTCTTCTTCTTTTTCTTCATCATCATCATCATCATCATCTTCTTCTTCTTCTTCTTCTTCTTCCTCATCATCATCATCATCATCTTCATCTTCTTCTTCCTCTTCTTCTTCCTCTTCTTCTTCCTCTTCTACTTCTTCTTCTTTGTCTTCTCTTCTTCTTCTTCTTCTTCTTCTTCTTCATCTTCTTCTTCTTTTCCTTTCTTTTTTTTTATAAAATTTTGTTTATTAATTATAACCCTCTATTTTGGCGGAGGAATACCATTTTTACAAGCTATAACTACCATTTTCCATTTTAAACCCATTCCTAACCACTAAAAATTATATATCATGATTTTATTTTGCATAATTTAATTTATACTTTGATTTATCCTAGCTCTATAATGACTTATGCAATCCTTTGTGCTCCTCTTTTTATGCTTTAATGAATTGAGTGACTCAATCTCCCTTTCTCATTGAAAACTTTTGAAGTATATACTATGCTTTTATGTTCCTCATCTAACTTCCTTTGGGTAATTCTTTCACATGCTTTGTTCCATCCTTTCTTTTGCTATAATCATTACTTTCACCATCTTACACCTCCATGTATGATCTGCTATTTATCCTATTCTTTGACTAACCTGCATAAGATCAAGAGCATCATATCCTCATCACTAAAGTGCCCAATTCCCTCGTTTCCCTTATACATTTCAGATTAATTATATTAACAAATTAATTTCTATTCTTCCTCCTTGCTTGAATCTTGTTATGGCTTCCTGCTGCCCATATTTCCAGCCTTACATTGTATATCCCCTGATCATCACTATCTCTATACGTTGAGCAGTCTCGTTAATGCTTGCCCTCGTCCCCTCCTTTTTCTGATGATCCTTGTACTCTTCTTTCATTTTTTTCTGTTCAGCTCTTACATGTATATTAAGACCAATAAGACAACTAGACCAACAATTACAGACATCTAGAACATGACAACATTAACACATCTGGCCAAAAAACCATAAATAATTAACACATACTCCAAGACAGCAGCACTATAGAAACAGAAAATACACAACTCGATATATCCATTAATGTTTAGACCAAGGCTTTAGCTGAATCCTTCTTGTCCAGCCTTCATCCTATTCTTGGCACCTGGGTACCTGCAATAGAAAAGGACTACATACCTATGATTTTCCCCACCCATTTTTTCACTAGCCCTTCCCATTAATATATATTATTTTTGCTTAGCCTTCCTCATAAATCTATATTTGTTGCTTTCTTTTAAACCTGTAAAAAATAAGACAACAGAATATCCTAACCACAATCTAAATAAAGCAAACCTTACCGATCCGCTCATATTAAAGTAACCTCAATTGATTTGTAAAAATCACCCCTCAAGACCATGGTGATACTTTATAAGAAGCGAACCTTATCTGCATATAGTTAGTTGCACAGGAATTCCAAAAAATAAAGAAATGTAAAGTAACAGGTTATACTCTTATCTTCCTAATGTAAGGAAGTTCCTTACTGTCCAGTTTTATTGTACCTATATACTTTTTTGGAAGAGTACATTCATTATACTCCTTATCTCATTTATTTCTTCCATCCTTGGCTAATATATCCGCTACGGCATTTGCCTCTCTAAAGATATGCTTTATAGAAAAATCTAATGAATTTATTTCATGCATAATTTCTTCAATTTCATCTTCATATCTCCACATTAATGTCTTTTTGTTAATTAAAGTAACAACGATTTTTGAATCTATTTGAATATCTATTTTTTTAATGCCATTACTTTTACATATTCTTATACCTTCTCTTAATGCTAATATTTTAGCATGTATTGCCGATGATGCTTGAAACTTCCTTGTGAAAGCTAAGAGCACTTTACCCTCAGAATTTCTTAACACGCCTCCTCCTCTATTGCTCCAATATCTTTATCAAAGTTGCCAGCTGTGTTTAAAACAAAACTTTTTTTCGACGATTTTCCCATTTTATACCTATTATTTTAAATTGTTTTGATTGTTTTTCTTTTAAATTCCAATAACTCAAAATGTCTTTATCTAGCCTCGTGCCCTATGATTTTAAAGGATATATCTCCGAAATTTTCATTGTCTCCTCTTTTATATCCTTCTAGATATCCTCTATTATAATGGTTTGACCCTCAAATCTACTTTTATTTCTGGCCTTCCAGATTCACCAAATGACTATTTGAGGGACATTATTTTTAATCCATTTCTGTAAAGAACTTGTAGCTTTCAATTTAAGCCATTTCTAAATTCTGCAATTCAGAGTAAGTTGTTCATATTTTATTTGAATTTCTACTCCTAGTTTCTTCCATATTTCTGCTACTATCTTACCCTGTGAGAAGAGATGATCTAAAGTTTCCATCTCATTTGCACAGCAGTCACATCTAGAGACTATCTGAATTCCATTCTTTTTTAAATCAATATCAATTGGAATAATATTGGCTAAGGCTTTCCATACAAAAGTTTTAATTTTTGAGAAAGTTCAATTTGACTATTTGTGGATTATCATTATTCCAGACCCATGAACTATATTTTCTCTTCTTGTTTCTTTCTTATTACATTTTTAGCTAATTTAAGTGAGAAAGTTCCTTCTGGCATCAAGATCCATCTCCATCCTTTACTAGTTAATTTAGAGTAATTCTCAACTAATTCTCTTTGTTTAAGCATTTGAACCCAACCTTGTGAGCTCTTTCTTATCCTTTTTTTTATTAGTGTCATCCTTTATATAGTACTTTGCTCGCATAAATTCATACCATAAGCTATCATTTTCTTTTAATCTCCGCCATCTTTTGTTTTCCCATACTTTAGCTAAATCAATGAGATCAACAAATCTCAAGCCAGCCTCTTGAACAGGATAACATAAATTTTTCCATTTTTTCCAATGTAATTTATATTTATCCTCTTTTTTACCCCACAAAAGGTTGGAAAATTCTTTTTCAATTTTTTAAATAAAGTTACTTGGGGGGTTTGACTTTGAATGCCGAAACCCGTCACTTTGTCTGCCTTTTCTATTAGCTATAGTAGCTAGATGGGAATGTCACATTTTGACTTGATCACAAAGTGGCAAACACATATAAAAAGTAGAGTGGGAGAGGCATGGGTATGGCTCACACGGGGCTTACCCAGCTAGAAGGTATGTAACAGAAGTCTCAAGAGAACTTCAATCGACGGGAAAGCTTCCGCTTTTGGCAGCTGTTAGGCAAGTGATACCGTACGAAAGGCGCTAGACGGACTAACGGAAACTTCTATCCCGGCCAAGCAACTCAGGACGAAGATGGTCCTTCCAATTACTTAAACGAGCGTTGAATAATCATAATATTATGCATTAATGTGCTTTCTAAAACATGTTTTATTAATGTTATTCTCCCCTCTATACTTAAAAATTCCTCCTTCATCCCAAAATTTTTCTTTTTAGTTTATTTATTAAAAATTCTAAATATTCAATCTTGAGCTTACCTTCATACACCAGGCAGCCCAGATAAATAATATCTCCTTTTTTAAGAGAAACCTGTAATATTTTTAATTCTATGAGATAGTATCGTAGGTGCTTTATGAGATATCATTTATTGACATTTTCTTTTATTTAATTTTTGACCAGTTTCATCTTTCAAGTATTTTAACAAATCCTTCATATTATGTAATGATCTACTACCTCCATTGGTGAAGATCATTACATCATCTGCATATGCCAGGCAACCCACTAATGGAGTGTTCATTGGTTGTCTAAATGTTCCTATAATACCTTTCTCCATTTTATTTTTAAGATTAACTATTAACATTTCCAGGTAGATATTTAATAATGAAGGAGAAAGTGGATCTCATTGTCTTAAGCCTCTAACTAGTTTTATTTCTTCTCCTAATTTTTCATTTGTAATAACCTTATCCCATGTATTCGATATACATCTATATATTAGATATATCCATGTTTCAGAGAACCCCATTTTACGCATGATAAAACAAAGAGTGCCCCATTCCACTCTATCGAATGCCTTAGATAAATCTAATTTTATTATTACATTATGTCAACTTGTTTTGGTTCCTATTTCTCTACACATTTCTTTAGCCAAGCAAATGATTTCCATTATCAATCTGTTCTTCATAAATCATGTTTGTTTTTTAAAAATAATTTTAGGTAAAAGTAATGTTAACCTGTTTTGTAATATTTTAGCTAAAATTTTATATATCGAGTTACAAAGACTAATTAGTCTAAAATCTTTCCATATCGGTAGATTCTCTATTTTTGGGATAAGAATAATGTGAAAACTTTCCAATTTCTTTCCTATTTCAGCCCCGCAAAATATACTATTTATTGCTTTTTCTATATCCTTTTTGATTATATGCCAGCATACCTTAAAAAACAATTATTCCATCTGTCAAGGCCTGCTTCACTATCCCTGTTCATACTGAATATAGTTGTTTTAATCTCTTCTTCTTCTGTAAATTTGGCTAGCATTTAATTATCTTCAAATGTGATTTTATTTTCTATATTTTGTATAAATGTGTTTCCTATGATCTCACTTTTTGCACTTAATTGCTTTTCAAAAAACTTTGCAAAATAATTTTGTATATCTATATCTTTATCCATCCACTTTTCCTCATTACTTTTTATACCTCTAATTCTATGCTTCTAAAATTTGAACTTAGCTACTCTGAAAAAATTTTGGGTTCTTATCTCCTTCTTTAAGCCATTTAATTTTGGATTTTTATTTCCAAAACATTTCCTCCATTACTAATTTTAATTTTAATTCTGTTTGTGCCCTGCTCGAGGCATTTCTATTATTTATATTTTGATCTAATTCAAATTATAATTCTCTTTTTGATACTAATTCTTCTACATCGTATATATTTTAATTTATGTTTCCAAATATTAGCTTATTCCATTTTTTTAATTCCGCTCTTAATCTACTTAGCTTATTGTTTAGAATTTGAATCAGATTTCCTGCTGCCTCTTTATTCCAGGATTCCTTTACCCTATTCAAGAAGTCATGATGTAAACACCAAGAATTCTGAAAGCTAAAGAAACCTCTTGTGGGGACTATGTTTTTAATGGTAATTAAAAGTGGGCTGTGATCAGAGCATGTTCTTTTTAAGTGTCTCACCTCTATGGAACCAACTTGCTCTATCCATTTAAAATTAAATAAAACTCTATCTAATCTCGCCCATATTATGCCCTTCTTTTTTCTAGTTATTACACCAAGTAAAAGGTGAGCCTAGAAATTTAGCCTCCATTAAATTAGTTTTATTTATAGTATCATTAAAGTTAGCCATAGATTTCTTATTTGGGGGTTTTCCTCCCTTCTTTTCTTTAAGATTTCTTACAGAATTGAAATTTCCTTTTATAATCTAGGGCTTCTTTTCTTTAAATATTTTTTCTATTTCCTCTCATAATTCTTTTCTCTCTTCTCTTTTATATTTATCATAAACTATTTTAATTATTTCATTGACATATTGACTAAAACTAAAATTAATTAATTGATCGGTTTCGTTTAGAATTTTTATATTTAATTTGTTTTTCCATAATATCCAGATTTTACAATTATTGTTAGCATACCCCTATTTAAAACCTAATAATTCTTTATAAT
Source organism: Sapria himalayana (assembly GCA_029783825.1). Lineage (NCBI taxonomy): Eukaryota > Viridiplantae > Streptophyta > Magnoliopsida > Malpighiales > Rafflesiaceae > Sapria > Sapria himalayana. The sequence continues at coordinate 557,727 of JAREIK010000171.1, read as the reverse complement.
CTTCTAGCTGAACTCTATCCACAATAGGTTCAGCAAATAATATGTGATCAATCTTATACATATATACCAATTTCTTTAATCTATTTCTTGAGGGGAGATTTGCAACTCCCCTTATATCTCAATAAATGTAATTATACATTATTTATGGATTTTGCTTGCACTCTAGTAGTGCATTTGGTTTCATATGTCTTATTTATATATTTTTTCATACTGCTTGGTTTTCTTAAAGAGCTTAAATCTCTTCCTCTCTCTCCTTTCCATTCACTACCCATTTGAATTGCCATAATTTTTTACCTTCAATTGCCCAATCCTTATTTCCCATTTTTTGTTTGAATTTTTCTATGCTTGTATCATCCTTATTTATTTGAGCATTCTACTCATTTTCTTCCTCATCCATGTAGAGAGAAGTCAAGCTTCTTATTTCAAGTTCTTCATATGAAAAGTCTTTATAGGCACTACCCAACCTTTATTTTTCTATGATTTATTTCTCATGTAAATTATGGGACTCTTATTTAAATATGCAAATTTTTTAAGCATTTCTCTTCTCTTTATTTCTTCTATAACAAGTGCTGCCCTGTCTTCTTCAACCTTATCCCTCTTGTATTCAATTAATTTTAGTTTTTCAACCTCATCATTCTGTTCTTCTAGGTGAGCAATTTGTGTAAATTGAGGCTTTTTTTGATATTTAACTCTCTCCCCTCCTTCCTGTTGTCATCATTTTATCATCCATCCTCTGCCTTTCTTTTTCCCTCCTTTTCTTCACTATACAAACATCTATACTGTGGCCCAATTTCATGCAGCATGCACAAATTGATGGAAGGTTTTCTGGAACAATTTGCTACCATAAACCTCCACCATTCATTGCTCCAATCCAGATTCGAGAAGGAATGGGCTTCTGTAAGTCCACCTCCACACAAAGTCATGCTACACTTGGTCTTGAAAGTGTAGCTGAGGCGCCATCAAAAAGAAGAGGAGAACCCGGGGCACAAGCAATATGATATAGAGCATATTTATCAAAGAAGTGTATCAGAAGCATGGTAAACAGAAACCATACCAGGGCTGCCGATGATTCTTCCTTTGTAGAGAAATTAGGGGTCCATTTGAATGTTCTCATGGGATACCCCATGATATACCAGGCACCTTTTAACCATAATCAAAATCTTTTTCCGAGTATAGTTGTAACAGAATGTGTTTATCATCAATGAGTCCGATTTTAATCAACGTTATAAGCTGCAGTGAATCAAAGAAAGCACGAACATCATCAATGCGTGGTCGACCATGTGAAAATTTTCCCACGAGAGTATGGTTATGAAGCTTAGTGAGCTTCTGAATGTCTTCGGACGAAAACAATATTGAGAGTTCTTCGATATTTATTGCATGAATTTCCGAGGAAGAAGACACTGTGCGCGGGGTCTTTTTAAAAAATTTAGAAAAGGATTTCTTATTATCTAAGTAATCTATTTCCAACAAAATTAGCTTAAAATCAGCTTCTTCTCCTTCAAAATTTGCAGTTTCTCTCTCTAGAAATCATAATTTCTTTCTCTTGAAGTTAGAGCATTTTTCAAAGAAAACCCCGCATTTTATTTTTCTTCTTACTTCTTCTTCTTACTTCTTCTTCTTACTTCTTCTTCTTCTTCTTACTTCTTCTTCTTCTTCTTACTATTTATTCTTCTTCTTCTTTCTTCTTCTTCTTCTATTCTTACTTCTACTTCTTCTTTCTACTTCTTCTTTCTACTTCTTACTTCTTGTTATTCTTTTTCTTCTTCTTCTTTCTACTTCTTACTTCTTCTTCTTCTTCTTCTTCTTCTTCTTCTTTCTACTTCTTACTTTTTCTTCTCCTTTTTCTTCTTCTTCTTCTTCTTCTTACTTCTTCTTCTTCTTCTTACTTCTTCTTCTTCTTCTTGCATCTTCTTCTTCTTCTTCTTCTTACTTCTTCTTACTTCTTCTTCTTTTTCTTCTTCTTTTCTTACTTTTTTTTTCTTCTTCTTATTACGTCTACTACTACTACTTCATCATCTTCTTCTTATTCTTATTCTTCTTCTTATTCTTATTCTTATTACTTCTTCATCTTCATCTTCTTCTTAATTCTTCATCTTCTTCTTCTTCTTACTTCTTCTTCTTACTTCTTACTTCTTCTTCTTACTTCTTCTTTTTACTTCTTACTTTTTCTTCTTCTTCTTACTTCTTCTTCTTCTTAATTCTTCTTCTTCTTCTACTTCATCATCATCTTCTTCTTCTTCTTCTCATTCTTATTCTTATACTACTACTACTTCTTCTTCTTCTTCTCATTCTTCTTCTCATTCTTCTTCTTCTTCTTATTCTTCTTCTTCTCATTCTTCTTCTTCTTCTTCTTCTCATTCTTCTTCTTCTACTTCTTCTTCTTATTCTTATTATTCTTCTTCTTCTCATTCTTCTTCTTCTCATTCTTCTTCTTCTCAATCTTCTTCTTCTCATTCTTCTTCTTCTCATTCTTCTTCTTCTCATTCTTCTTCTTCTCATTCTTCTTTTTCTTCTTCTTCTTCTTCTTCTTCTTCTTCGTACTACTACTTCTTCTTCATCTTCTTCTCATTCTTCTTCTTCGCATTCTTCTTCTTCTTCTTCTTCTTTCTACTTCGTACTTCTTCTTCTTCTTACTTCTTCTTTTTCTTCTTCTTCTTACTTCTTCTTCTTCTTCTTCTTCTTCTTCTTCTTTTTCTTCTTCTTCTTACTTTTTTTTTCTTCTTCTTACTTCTTCTTCTTCTTCTTCTTCTTTTAAAGTTTGTTTTATTATTAATAAAGTCCTCTCTTTTGGTGGAGGAATACCATTTTTACAAGCTATATTCTACCCTTTATCCCTTATACACTCATTCTTAAAGAAAAAAAACAAAGTAAAAAAACAATAATGAATACTACTTGAATTTTTTCTACTTGATTTTTACTATTGGATTGTTTCTGTTGTTCTTTGAATCTTGTTGGAGTGATTTTTTTTTTTGTAATTATTGGACTTCTCCTCTGGATCTAGTTTATTTGGGGAATCTTTTGGAGGTGGAGATGATCTCTTTTCCATTCATAGATCCCGCCCTTTTTAGCTCCTTCCTTTCCTTCAATTTCTTCGTTCGCTTTGAGGAAGCTTCCTTCTGTAGTGTGGGATAGACACTTGGCCAAAACTCAACACTTAAGGCACTAACCCTAATACAGACACTTACAGTTTCTTACACAACAAAGACTCTTACAGATTCTTACACAACAACAGACTTACATACTCTTTCTTGACCTGAAAACACAAAATTCACATACCATTAAATGAACATCTTTTACAGCCTTTAATATATCATCTACCCACACTGTCGAAACAGCCAGTAAATGGCTTTGTTGCTTCTGTACTTGATGCTTTTCTGTATATAACTTTGAATCTGTAAAACAGCAATGAAAATCTACTGATCTATGTAATACTTACCTCAATGCACTCTTGATTAGCGCTCAAGTAACTCCAATTCTAGCCAGTTTACCTGTCATAACATCACTCTAAAAATAAACCCAAAACAAAGAATATACCAACTATACTTACTCTCCTCTATATATTTCCAGACCTGTAGAAGATGATACAACAACCTTTTCTAACTCCTTTATCTCAAGCATGCAAAATCAACCTTTTCAGCCACTATATGCAAATTAGTATTTTTTTTTTTCGGGTCTTTTCTTCTTAGTCTCCCTTCAGTACCAGGGAGGCTCACCAATCTGCCGCATAGCTTGTTCTTATACAATGGGATGGCAAGGCAAGCCTGCACCCTAAACACAAGCAATTCCAGCAACAAAATAAAGCAAAAGGGGTCCATATAGCTAATTCTGTTCTTTGTTGCCGCCCCTCAGGACCAGGGAGGCTCTCAATTATTGTGAGGACTGCCCTCCCTTGACGATTACAAGGGAAAACCAGAAAACTAATTTTTAAAAATTATAATATATGGATATTCTTTCTTATCCAGCCTAATAATACATTTAAATCTATCTGGAAGAGATTTCTCTTCGTATTCAAGATATTCTTTGTTTTTACCTTCTTTTGCAAGCTTGTTTGACAAGGCATTTGCTTCCCTATAGATATGTTTAGTTGAGGCGTTCAAGTATTCTATTAAATAGCAGATATCTTCTAGCTCCTCTTCATATTTCCACATATTTCTTTTTTTATTCACTAGGTTTACCAGAATTTTAGAGTCCAACAGGATGTCTATATTTGTTTACTCTTTAGTTTTACAGACTCTTAAACCAACTCTCAATGCTAGTATTTCTGCATGAAGAGTAGATGTGGCTGTATTTCTACCCATGAAGGCAAAGGTGAGATGGCCGCTAGAGTTCCTTACAGCTCCTCCCCCACCTGCTAAGCCTATATTCCTGTCGAAACTACCATTCATGTTTAAAGCTAATCTATCTTTTGATGGTTTTTCCCACTTTACTCCTATAATTTTATGTGGAATGGTTTTAGATACTGTAAGGTTCCAGAATTTTAGGGTGTCATTATCTAGATAAGCACCCTGGGCAACTATCGGGCTAGTTTCAGAAGTAATTATTATCTCTCTCTTTATGGCTTTCCAGATATCTTCAGCAATCATTCTCTTTCCTTCATATCTACTACTATTCCTGACCTTCCATAAGCACCAAATAACAATATGTGGTATGTTATTTTTGAGTCATTTTTTGCAAGCTATGTTGTGTGTGTGCAGTGTTTCATTTGTGTAACCTATTTTTAAGAGGGATACATTTGTGTTTTAGGCCCATTCTTAATTCTAATCTTTTTCAGATTTCTAGTGCAATTTCTCCTTGAGAGAAAAGGTGATCAAGCGATTCTACTGCCTATAGACCACATTCACACCTAGATGCAAATTGTATACCATTCCTTTTTATGTTTTCATCTATTGGAATAGTATTTGTGAGAACTTTCCATGTGTTAATTTTAATTTTTTGACAGTTTTCGTTGTTCCAGGCCCATTTATATAAGGGTTGCACTTCCCTCCTACTTCTAATTTTCTCTTTAATAGATTTGAGTGAAAATGCTCTATCTGCACTTAGAGTCCATTTACACCCATTTTTGGTAAATTTAGAATATTTTTCCACTAACTTTCTTTGTTTAAGCATTTGATTCCATACTTGTGATGCTTTGCACTTTTTGCTTTCTCTGCTCGTGTCTCCCTCTATACAATATTTGGCTCTCATGAATTTAGCCCATAAACTATTATTTTCTTTGAGCCTCCACCATATTTTACACGCCCAAGCTTTGGCAAGGTCATTCAAATCTTCAAAACCCAGCAATGCTTCCTATTTAGGCTAGCAAAGATCATTCTATTTTTTCTAGTGAAGCTTTCTTTTTCTATTTTTTATCCCCCACAGAAATTGTGTCATTTCTTCTTCTATTCTTTTTTTGTCTGCCGCTGGAAGGTAAGAAATCATAAGGTTTTGTATGACTACGCTCTAAAGCACATGTGTTATTAAAGTGATCCTGCCACTCATAGTGAGCAAATCAACTTTCCAGCCTGCAATTTTATTTTTAATTTTACCAAGTAAAAATTCTAGATATTTTGATTTCAGTTTACCTTCATATAATGTGCATCCAAGATATTGAATTGCACCTTTCTTCTGAGAAAATCATGTAATACTGTTAATTTTGTGAGTAAGGCTCATTGGGGTTTTTTTGGCAATCATGAATTGACACTTTTTATTATTTATTTTCGATCCTGTTTCTTCCTCTAATACTCTTAACAATTCCATCAGGTTATAGAGGGATCTGGTGTTACCATTAGTGAAAATAATCACATCATCCGCATACGCCAGACATCCCACCAATGGGGGGTCCCTCGGCTAACTAAATAGGCTGATTTTACCTGTGTAAATTTTATCTTTGATATTAATAATTAAAATCTCTAAATAAATGTTAAAGAGGGATAGAGAGAGGGGGTCTCCCTATCTTAATCCTCTTACTGGCTTGATATCTTTTCCTAGCTCTCCATTAACAAGAATTTTCACATATGGACTTGATATACATCTGTATATCAAATTGATCCAGGATTCAGAGAAGCACATCTTTCTCATAGTGAAACATAAGACATTCCATTCTACTTTATCAAAGGCTTTAGAAAGATCTAACTTTAATAATAAATTATGCCCTCTAGATTTTGTGCCTAATTCCCTAATCATTTCTTTCGCTAGATAGATGTTTTCCATTATTAATCTATTTTTCATGAAACCTAACTGTTCTTTTGAAATAATTTTTGGAATGACTACTGTTAGTCTATTTTGGAGCAGCTTGGCTAAGATTTTGTATATGGAGCTACACAAGCTTATAGGTCTAAAATCCACTGCCTTTTGTGGATTTTCTATCTTTGGGATGAGAGCCATATACGTGCTGCTCCATTTCTTGCCAATTTCTGCACCACAGAAAATCCATGATATCACATTTAATAGCTCATTTTTAATGATAGGTCAGCATTTCTAATAGAACTCATTGTTCCACCCATCTGGACCCGGGACACTGTTTGTGCCCAAACTAAAGACCACAGCCTTCAGCTCATCTTCATCCGAAAATTTCGTAAGGGTATCATTTTCTTTTTTTGTAATCTTATGATCAATTTTCTGTAGTAGATAATCTCCACTCAAAGTGGTAGATCCTCTAAATAGATTTTCAAAGTATTCATCAAAGTGATTTTTAATTTCTAAGTTAGTATCTATCCATTTATTTAGGTTATTTTTTATACCTTTTATTCTTTGCTTTTGAGTTTTTATTTTAGCTTTTCTCTGGAAAAACTTAGTGTTTTTATCTCCCTCTTTCAACCATTTATTTTAGCCTTTTGTTTCCAAAAGACTTCTTCCATGAGAAGCCTTAATTTTAATTCAGCTTGGGCTTTACTAAGTTACTTTCTAGTGTCTTTATTTTGAAGTGTTT
>JAREIK010000171.1:543320-545820 GCA_029783825.1 Sapria himalayana | reverse complement strand
AAACAACCTCTATATAACTGACCTACTACCCCTGACCCCAGCCCTTGTTCGAGCTTACATTTCTTTACATTACTTTACATAAAACTCATCAATCCTAAGTCTACTCTAAATGATATTTTTGAAGATATAATAGTCTTCAACCACTTCTTTTCTGTTCTACGCATTTTCTGTACTTCAATTAATTGCACCAGCTATCTTGATCTTCTGCTTTTGCCTCAATCCAGAATCTTATACATGTATGCTTATCAAAACAGAAAAACAACCAAAGCAGCAAATATAATAATTTTATATCTATCACGCCCCAGGACCAGGGTGATATTTAATCTATACGTTACAACTCTTCCCCCAGACTTCTTTCTTTATGTGTTTCCTTTCTATCTTACCCTTGTGATTCAAACTTTAATTCTTCCTATATACCGTAGTTCTTTGCAGTCTAAATTAACATTACCTCTATATTTGTTAGGAAGATTATTTTCTCGATAATCTTGACATCCTTTAATTTTCCCTTCTTTGGTGAGTTTATCCGCTAAGGCATTGGCCTCCCTATATATATATTTTATATTATATTTCATTGTATTAATTGATTGTAGAGTCTCTTCAATCTCCTCCTCATATTTCCACAATACTAAGTTTTTATTAATTAAGTTTACCACTATTTTAGAATCTGTTTGTATATCTATCCTGCTTATTTTATGTTTTTTACATATTATTATGCCTTCTCTTAGAGCTAATATCTCTGCATGAATAGCCGATGATGCCTGGAATTTTCTTACAAATGCCAGAAATAGCTTGCCTTCTGAATCCCTTATTGCTCCGCCCCCTCCAGCTGCTCCCATGTCTCTATCAAAACTACCATTCATATTTAAAACTAGTCTTTCTTTTGGTGATTTTTCCCATTTTATGCCTATTGTTCTAAAATGACTTTGCTGTTTAACTTTTAGGTTCCAAAATTTCATTGTATCTTTATCAGTCTTTATTCCTTGAATTTTTAATGGGTTAGATTCTGAGATTCTCATCGTTTCCTCCTTTATATCTTTCCAGATATCCTCTATTTTCATCTTGTGACCATCAAACATGCTTTTGTTTCTAACCTTCCAGATACACCAAATGGCAATCGCTGGAACATTATTCTTAATCCATTTCTAAGCAGGATTTGAAACATGCATCTTTAGCCATTTTTGAAGTCTATGTTTTAGAGTGAGATGTTCATATTTAATTTGCATTTCTGCCCCTATTCTCCTCCATATTTCTGCTGCGACCCTACCTTGTGATAGTAAATGATCTATAGATTCAACTCCATTTAAGCAACAATCACACAAAGAAACTAATTGAACACCTTTCTTTTTTTAATTAATATCTATTGGTATGATGTTTGAGAGCACTTTCCAGGTGAAAGTTTTAATTTTTTGAGGATTATCATTGTCCCATGCCCATTTAAATAAAATTTGCTCTTCTTTCCTTTCTCTTATTACATTTTTTATTGATTTTAAAGAAAAGGTTCCTTCTGAGTTTAGCATCAATCTCCATCCTTTTCTAGTATATTTAGAATATTTTTCAACTAGTTCTTTTTGTTTTAGCATTTGATCCAAAACCTGCGTTCTTTTGCTTTTGTTTCTTATCTTATCAGTGTCATCATTTATGCAATACTTTGCTCGCATAAATTCTGACCATGATGTTACATTTTCTTTTAACCTCCACCATCTCTTACTTGCCCATGCCTTGGCCAAATCGTTAATATTAACAAAACCTAAACCAGATTCCTGAGTAGGGATAAACAAATCCTTCCATTTTTTCCAATGCATTTTGTGTTTGCCCTCTTTTTTCCCCCACAAAAAATTAGCTAGTAATATTTCTACTTTTTTAATGAACTTTTTTGATGGGTGAATAATCATTAAATTATGAATTAATGAACTTTGAAGAACATGTGCTATTAATGTTATCCTCCCTCCCATATTTAGTAATTCCTCCTTCCAGGATGATATTTTCTTTTTTAGTTTTTCAAATATAAAATCCAGATACTCTATTTTCAATTTGCCTTCATAAATTGGGCATCCCAAATACATTATTTCTCCTTTTTCTGGGAGAATCCTGTTATATTTCTGATTCTATGAGTCAACATCTCTGGAGCCTTCGAAGCTATCATGTATTGACATTTTCTTTTATTTAACTTCTTCCCTATTTCTTCTTCTATGCATTTTAATAGATTCATCAGATTATGTAGTGAACTTCCCCTACCATTTGTGAAGATCATTACATCATCCGCATATGCAAGACAACATACTATTGGCATGTTTTTAGGTTGTTTAAATGAACCTATCAAGCCATTATTCATTCTATGTTTAAGATTTACTATTAACAGTTCCAGATAAATATTAAATAATGAAGGCAATAATGGATCTTCTTGTCTTAATCCTTTCACTGGTTTTAGCTCCTCTCCTAATTTTCCGTTTATTATAATTTTAACCCAAGTGTTCAAAATGCATCTATATACTAATCTATC
>JAREIK010000171.1:424612-538820 GCA_029783825.1 Sapria himalayana | reverse complement strand
GCTTCACTCAACTTCTTTTAGCCCTGATTTAGATTGCCGATCTCCAGCTTTAACTTTCAACGGGGTCTTTTCTATAAGCAATCTAAATTCCTGCAGCCACATCAAAAAAAACAGCTCCAAAGTATATCTTATACCTTGTGTTTACCTTTACTCTGAGCCGCTTTATTTTATAATTGCTGCACTTGGTTGCTATACCCATTGTACTGATTGTTGACTGTTTCTATTCCCTAGTCTTCTTCCATTACGAGATAACTTTTATCTTCCTTTTCCTGGAGCATCTGGTTCTGAAATTCTGTTTTCCCATCCACCTATACTAAATGCTAACTACTCCTAGTTCCTATTGACTCTTCCAATATAACTCATGACATTACCTTCTTTAAAATTAACGCAATAACACAGACTCATGAAACAAACTTTTACAACAGAGTTGAGCAAAAAGTAACTTATTTAAAGCAATAACACATGACCATTTTGAGATTCCATTGCAAGTCCTAGCTGCTGGAATTTTGTCCTTTCCTATTTAATTCTTTGCGCTGCTAAGAAAAGGAAAATAGCCACAAAAAAACCAGAATATCAGCACTCCTTGCAACTTTACCTCCCTCCTGTTGCTTATTTTTCTTTTGGGCATTGCTGGTTTGTTTCTCTGTAGGGACAGAAATTCTCCTGCACTAAAATCTACCCACGTTTATCTTACGATTTATTTTGTGATTATTTTATGATTATTAACTGAGTTACCTGTTATTCTTCTTAACCTTTCTTATTCACAAATAAGGAAAAGACTTCTTAACCTTTTAATTTTCCTGGCATAGACTCCTCATTATATTCTAAATCCCCTCTCTTCTCGCCTATTCTAGCCAGGTTATCCGCCAGTGTGTTTGCCTCCCTAAATATGTGGGAAATTGAGGCATTCAAATCTTTTAAGAGCTTCATTATCGTCTCTATCTCCTCCTCGTGTCTCCATAGAGTTGTTTTTTTAGTTACTAGATTTACCAGCAATAAAGAATCTACATGCATTTGTAGATTATTAAATCCCAACTTTTTGCAAAGAATTAAACCTATATTTAAAGCCCTTATTTCTGAGTGTAGAGCCGAGAAGGCTTTACCTACTAGAGTAAATGCTTTAATAATGAGCCCATTAGAATCTCTTATTACTCCTCCTCCTCCTGCTATTCATGTATCCCTATTAAAGCTGTCATCCGTATTAAGAGATAACTTTCCTAAAGGGGGCCTATTCCAGGTTATACTTTTTATCCTTTGCTTCTTAATTATCTTAGTGGTAAGGTCCCATGACTTCCCTACTACCTCGTCTATGTCCCTATTTACAACTATTATAGGCTTTATACAAGATATGTTACTTATAACTTTCCTAATTTCATTTAAAATTTCGCCTGAATTCATCTTTATTCCCTCAAATCTACTCTTGTTTCGGGCTTTCCATATACACCAAAGTACTATGTGTGGTAAACTTTGGTTAAGCCAGTTTCTAGAGGGACTACTTGAATTTTCATTTTTCCATTTATTAATTCTTTCTATAATCTCATCATCTTTATTAGTTATTTGTTTAAATTTTTCCAGCTCCCTCCAAACTTCTAGTGCTATTTTTCCTTTTGAAAAAAAGTGATCTGATGATTCTTCTGCTTCCATGCAGCAATCACATCTAGATACAATTTTTATACTTATTTTTTGTACATTAGTATCCATGGGCAAGGCATTCGCTAGTGTTTTCCAAGCTAGCGAGCACATTTTGTGAGGGATGTCTTCCTTCCATGCCCATTTAAATATTGTATGAGTTTTTTCTTTCTGATCAATTCCTTTACCGATTTTAGTGTGAAATTACCTTGTGGCATGAGAGTCCATTTTCAGTCGCTCTTTTTCAGAATTGAGTGAGATTCTATTATCTCCTTCTGTTTTACCAGCGCTCTCCAGTTATTTGAGGTCTTCTTCTGATGCTGATCATTGTATCCACTATATTTGGCTCTCATGTATTTAGCCCAAAGGCTATCGCTATCTTTTAACCTCCACTATCCTTTACAGTCCCAGGCAGTGGCCATATCCTGTAAATTCATTATGCCTAATCCTGCTTCCTCTTTTGGGTAGCAGATGTCTTCCTAGTTTTTCCAATGGATTTTATTTCTCCCCTCTTTTTTCCCCATAAGAAATTAGTCATTTCTGATTCTAATTTTTTAGTAAAATTCTTCGGAGGGTGAATGACTGATAGAATGTGTACCAGGGTGCTTTGGAGAACATGAGAGATAAGTGTAATCCTCCCCCCAAATCTCAGTAGGTCTTCTTTCCAGCCTGCTATTTTCTTTCTCATTTTCTTCTGTAGGGGTATTAGATATTCTTCTCTCGGTCTTCCCTCATATATGAGACAACCTAGGCACAATAAGGCTCCTTTTTTATGAGTGAAACCTATGATACTTTTAACATTTTTTACCACTTTCTCTATAGTTTTTTTGGCTAACATAAACTGACACTTCTTTTTATTAACTACTTGCCATGTTTCTGTTTCAAAAGTATGTAGGATATCCATGAGATTACTCTATGATCTTCTGCTTGCATTCGTGAAGATTATTAGGTCATCTGCATATGCTAAACAACCTATTCTTATTCAGTAGCTGCTTAGTTTCTTCTTCCATTGTATTTAGTAATCTCATCATATGCCTCATGGATCGGTTACTAGCATTTGAGAAAATTATAATATCGTATGCATACGCCAAGCAGCACACCGTCGGTGTGTTTCATGGTTGCTTATATCTAACAATATTCCCCTCACTCATTTCCTTTTTCAAATTTACAATAAAAAGATCTAGATAGATATTGAAGAGGGAAGGAGAGAAAGGGTCCCCTTGTCTAAGCCCTCTTGAAGTTTTAAATTCTTTACCTGCTTACCCATTTATAAGGATTTTAACCCATATACCTGATATACATCCATGTATTAAATCTATCCAAAATTCCTAGAAATCCATTTTTCTCATTAAGTAACATAATATTTCTCATTCCACCCTGTCAAATGCTTTAGAAAGATCTAGTTTCAATATTATATTACGTCCTCTCGACTTAGCTCCTATCTCTCTAATCATTTTTGAGGCTAGATTGATGTTTTCCATCATCAATCTATCTTTAACAAAACTTGTTTGTTCTACCAAAATAACAGATGGGAGAATCTTACTAAGCCTACTCTGAATCACCTAAGCTAAAATCTTGTAAATTGTATTACATAAACTAATTGGCCTGTAGTCTTCTCTTGTTTGTGGGTTAGATTTCTTAGGGACCAAAACAATATAAGAATTAGTTCATGCCTTTGTAATTTCTATACCTGCAAAAATCCAAACAATGGCTATGACTAGCTCTATTTTAATGATGCTCCAGCTGTGCTGAAAAAACCCATTGTTCCATTCATCAGGACCTGCAGCATTATCTTTATTTGCATTAAAAACTGCCTCTTTTACTTCTTCTGTTGGGAATTCTTCTAAAATTTTATTATCATTTTCAAAGACTTTTCTCTCAATATTTTGAATTAATGTGTTTTTTCTCGGTGTATATGGCTTGCATAATAAACTCTTGAAATATTCTTCTAATTCATTTTTTATATCCTCTTCTTTATCTAGCCATTTCCCATTAGATGCTTTTAACCCTTTTATTTTTTGTTTTTGTATTCTTACTTTGGCCATTACATTAAAAAACTTTGTATTTTTGTCTCCATCTTTTAGCCACTTGACTCTCTCCCTTTGCTTCCAAAAAACTTTTTCCATGTGCATTCTAAGTCTTAATTCAGCTTTGGCCTTGCTCAGCTGGATTCTTGAACTATCATCTTTTTGATCAAACTCCATTTCTAGGGTAGCCACTTCCTGTTCTATTTCCTGAATATTTTTATTGATCTTTCCAAAAACCTCCTTGTTCCATTTGCTTAATGTCTACCTTAAATTTCGTAATTTCTTTGCTAGAATTTGCATAGGATTGCCTGAAACATGTTTTTCCCATGATTCCTTTACTATGTCATTATACCCTTTATGCATTCCCCACATATTTTGGAACATAAATCCTTTATGCCTCCCTTCGCTATTTTCAAATGTTATTAGCAAAGGGTTATGATCCGAGCATGTTCTTTTGAGATGCCTGACCTTTATCCCGCCAATCTTGTCCACCCATTTAGTGTTAAGTAGAACTCGATCCAGCCTAAACCAGATCGCTTTCCTACTCTTCCAGTTGTTACACCATGTAAAGTTAGGGCCTAGGAAGCCTACTTGCATTAGATTTGCTCTTGAAATTGTCTCATTAAATTGAGTTAATGCCATTTGGTCAGGTGGTCTTACTCCCCTTTTTTCGTTAGCATTTCTAATTACATTGAAGTCTCCTCCAATAATCCATGGAGAGTTTAATGCTGCTAATTTTTTCATCTCCTTCCATAGAGCTTTTCTTTCTTCCTTAGCATTGCTTGCATAAACCACAAATAGGATCGGGTCTTGAAGGCTCCTAATTTAAAGCTAATAATCTGCTCAGCTTCTGCTATAATTTCAATATTCATCGATCTATTCCAAAAAATCCATAACTTACCATGTACGTTTGAAAAGGCCTTTACAAAACCAATAACATTCCTATATTTATCTAGCCGAACTTTATCTACCATTGGTTCAGCTAGGATAAGTATCTTAGATTTATATATTTTAATTAATTTTCTTAGTCTATTTAAAGTAGGAGAGTTCGCCACTCCTCTTAAGTTCTAATATAAGCTATTAAACATTCAAGTGAATTTTGTTTGTGCTCTAGTCGTGCACTTCGAATCATATTTCTTGTTAACATATTTTTTCATGTTTCTTGGGGGTTTGTTTGAACTTGGTGGAGCTTGTTCTAGCGTGCTTAACAATTGTATTTTTTCCAGGCTTTTGCTTATTTTTCTAATAACCTCCATTGCCCTCTCTCTCTCTTGCGGGATATTACTCTTTATTTTTTGTTTATTTATTTCTGAATCATCATGTGTTAATATTAATTCGATCTTAGTTTCTTGCATGCTTGTGCTTATTAGAGGCCAGCTTTTTGCCTCTGATTCTTCCTCCGATAGAAGATCATCCTCCTCCTAGTTATATTCTACTATTTTCACCACTGTTTTTTTCTCTCTTTCCCCCTCCCTTCTCTTTCTTCTAGCTCTCTTTCCTCTTATATCTTCCAGCCCCTTTACTCCTCATTCAGCCTCTTTGGATGTCTCCTCTAGCCACTTTCTGATACCTGCCATTTTTTCCAATTCTAAAAGCTTTTCCAGCCTGGTGTCCTCGCTTATATCTCCCACTTTTTCTGCCCTTTCCGCCTCCCTCTCACTTTCCTCATCCTTTTCTAGTGACCCCTCTTCTACCCCATCCCCTATTATCTCCTCTAGGCTTTCTTCCATCCTTCCTCTAAGACACCTCTTCTGCTCTAAGTATTCTGCCACTTCTATTCTATTTCCTGCTCCTCTTTTCTCCGTCTCTATTTCTTCCTCCCCTTTGTCCCTCTCATTGTCTCCTATACCCTGCCCTTTCTTTACCCATTCACTCCCTTTCAATTTTCTCTTTACTTTACTGAACTTCCGCTCTCTCCTCTTCCCCCCACCAGCCATGCATACTTCTTCTTCATGCCCCATTCTGTGGCAGATTGTGCAGTAACTTGGGGTGGATTCTGGATAAATTTTTTGCCATAATCCATTAGAGAGGTCACTGCCTATCCACACTCTACTCGATAGAGGTAGTCTAAGGTCAACTTCCACACAAATCCTAGTGACACTAGGCCTGGTTATACATGCAGTAGCTTCTTCTTCTTTCTTGTTTCTTCTTCTTCTTCTTCTTCTTTATCTTCTTCTTTGTTCTTCTTCTCCTTCTTCTTCTGCTTCTTTCTTCTTATTCTTCTTCTTCTTTTTCTTTTCTTCATACTTATTTCGTCTTTCTCTTTTCTTTGTTCTTTATTTCTTCTTCTTATTATTTCTTTTCTTTTTCTTCTTATCTTTATTCTTTCTTCTTATTTCTTCTTCTTCTTATTTCTTAATCTTTTTCTTCTTTCTTCTTCTTCTACTTCTTCTTTCTCCTTCTTCTTCTTCTTTTTTCTTCTTCTACTTTTCTTCTTTCTTCTTCTTCTTCTTCTTTCTTCTTCTCTTTGACTTCTTCTTCTTCTTGTTCTTTCTTCTTCTTATTCTCCTTCTTTCTTCTTCTTCATCTTCTTCTTTTTTATTTATTCTTCTTCTTCTTTCTTCTTCTTATTCTTCTTCTTATTCTTCTTCTTCTTATTTTTCTTCTTCTTTCTTCTTATTCTTCTTCTTCTTATTTTTCTTCTTCTTTCTTCTTCTTCTTCTTTATTCTTCAATTTCTTCTTATTCTTTCTTGTTCTTCTTTTTCTTCTTTCTTCTTCTTCTTCTTCCTTCTTCTTCTTCTTCTTTCTTCTTATTATTATTATTATTCTTCTTCTTCCTTCTTGTTCTTCTTCTTCTTCTTTTTTTATTCTACTTCTTTTTCTTCTACTTCTTCTTCTTTTTTTATTCTTCTTCTTCTTCTTCTTCTTTTATCCTACTTTTTCTTCTTCTTTTTCTTTTTCTTCTTCTTCTTATTCTTCTTCCTTCTTCTTCTTCTTCCTTCTTCTTCTTCTTCCTTCTTCTTCTTCTTCTTCCTCTTCTTCTGATTCTTCATCATCATCATCTTCTTCTTCTTTCTTCTTCTTCTTCTTCTTATTTCTTCTTCTTCTTCTTCTTCTTCTTCTTTCTTCTTCTTTTTCTTCTTTCTTCTTCTTCTTATTCTTTCTTCTTTCTTCTTCTTCTCTTTATTATTCTTATTCTTCTTCTTCTTATTCTTTCTTGTTCTTCTTCTTTCTTCTTCTTCTTCTTCTTTCTTCTTCTTCTTCTACTTCTTCTTCTTCTTCTTCTTCTTTCTTTTTCTTATTCTACTTCTTCTTCTTTCTTCTTCTTCTTCTTTCTTCTTCTTCTTCTTTCTTCTTCTTCTACTTCTTTCTTCTTCTTCTTCTTTCTTCTTATTCTTCTTTTATTCTTCTTCTTCATTCTTCTTCTTCATTCTTCTTCTTCTTCTTCTTTCTTCTTATTCTTTTTCTTCATTCTTCTTCTTATTCTTCTTCTTCTTCTTTATTCTTCTTCTTCTTATTCTTTCTTCTTCTTCTTCTTATTCTTTCTTCTTCTTTTTCTTCTTTATCTTTCTTTTTCTTTTTCTTCTTCTTCTTCTTCTTTCTTCTTCATCTTCGTCTTCTTATTTCTTCTACTTCTTCTTCTTCTTTCTTCTTCTTCTTCTTATTCTTTCTTCTTCTTCTTCTTCTTTATTTTTCTTTTTCTTCTTCTTCTTCTTCTTCTTTCTTCTTCTTCTTCTTCTTCTTCTTCTTCTTCTTTCTTATTCTTTCTTCTTCTTCTTCTTCTTCTTCTTCTTCTTTTTCTTATTTTTATTCTTCTTCTTTCTTTTTCTTCTTCTTCTTCTTTCTTTTTCTTCTTCTTCTTCTTCTTTTTCTTCTATCTTCTTCTTTTTCTTCTTCTTCTTTATTATTATTATTATTATTATTCTTCTTCTTTTTATTCTTCTTCTTCTTTATTTCTGCTGCTTCTTCTTCTTCTTTATTTCTGCTGCTTCTTCTTCTTCTTTATTTCTGCTGCTTCTTCTTCTTTTTCTTCTTCTTCTTTTTCTTTCTTCTTCTTCCTTCTTCTTCTTCTTCTTCTTCTTCTTTCTTCTTCTTTTTCTTCTTCTTAATTCTTCTTCTTCTTTTACTTGTTCTTCTTCTTTCTTCTTCTTCGTCTTCTTCTTCTTTCTTATTCTTCTTCTTTTTCATCGTCTTCTTTCTTCTTCTTTCTTCTTTCTTCTTTCTTCTTCTTCTTCTTTCTTCTTCTTCTTGTTCTTCTTCTTCTTTCTTCATCATCATCTTCTTTTTCTTCTTCTTTATGCTACTTCTTCTTCTTCTTTTTTCTTCTTCTTATTCTTTCTTCTTCTTCTTCTTATTCTTCTTCTTCTTCTTCCTTCTTCTTCTTCTACTTCTTCCAACTTCTTTTTCTTCTTCTTCTTTTTCTTCTTCTTCTTCTTCTTCTCTTCTTCTTCTTTTCTTTTTTTTCTTCTTCTTCTTTTTCTTCCTTCTTTGTTTTCTTCTTCTTCTTCCTCTTCTTCTTATTCTTCTTCTTCTTATTTCTTCTTCTTCTTATTCTTTCTTCTACTTTTCTTCTTCTTATTCTTATTTCTTCTTCTTCTTCTTTCTTTTTCTTATTCTTCTTCTTACTTCTTCTTTTTCTTCTTTTTCGTCTTCTTCTTCTTCTTCTTCTTATTTCTTCGGCTTATTCTTCTTCTTTCTTCTGTTTCTTCTTCTTCTTTCTTCTTCTTCTTCTTTCTTCTTCTTCTTCTTTCTTTTCTTCTTCTACTTCTTGTTGTTCTTCTTTCTTTTTCTTCTTTCTTCTTCTTCTTATTTCTTCTTCTTCTTCTTTTTCTTCTTCTTCTTCTTTCCTCTTCTTCTTCTTTCTTCTTCTTCTTCTTTCTTCTTCTTCTTTCTTCTTCTTATTTCTTCAGCTTATTCTTCTTCTTTCTTCTTCTTCTTCTTTCTTTTTTCTTCTTCTTCTTTCTTATTCTTATTCTTCTTTCTTCTTTCTTCTTCTTCTTCTTCTTTCTTCTTCTTCTTATTCTTTCTTCTTCTTCTTCTTCTTTCTTCTTCTTTCTTCTTCTTCTTACTACTTTCTTATTCTTATTCTTCTTCTTCTTCTTTCTACTACTTCTTCTTCTTCTTATTTCTTCTTCTTCTTTTTCAACATCTTCTTTCTTCTTCTTTCTTCTTTTTCTTCTTCTTCTTCTTTCTTCTTCTTCTTCTTTCTTCTTCTTCTTCTTTCTTCTTCTTCTTCTTTCTTCTTCTTCTTCTTTCTTCTTCTTCTTCTTCTTTCTTCTTCTTCTTCTTCTTGTTCTTGTTGTTCTTCTTCTTTCTTCATCATCATCATCTTCTTCTTCTTCTTTCTTCTTCTTCTTCTTCTTTCTTTCTTTCTTCTTCTTCTTCTTCTTCTTTCTTCTTCTTCTTCTTCTTCTTCTTCTTTCTTCTTCTTTCTTCTTCTTCTTCTTCCTCTCTTCTTTCTCTTCTCCTACTTTTCTTTTTCTTCTTCTTTTCTTTCTTGTTTCTTTTTCTCTTCTTCTTCTTCTTCTTCTTCTTCTTCTTCTTTTCTCAATTCTTCTTTTCTTCCTTTCTTCATCTTTCTTCTTTCTTCTTCTTCTTTTTCTTTTTCTTTCTTCTTCTTCTTCTTGTTCTACTTCTTTCTTCTTCTTCTTCTTTCTTCTTCTTCTTTCTTCTTCTTTCTTCTTCTTCTTTCTTCTTCTTCTTTCTTCTTCTTCTTTCTTCTTCTTCTTTCTTCTTCTTCTTTCTTCTTCTTCTTTCTTCTTCTTCTTCTTTCTTCTTCTTCTTCTTTCTTCTTCTTCTTCTTTCTTCTTCTTCTTTCTTCTTCTTCTTTCTTCTTCTTCTTTCTTCTTCTTCTTCTTTCTTCTTCTTCTTCTTCTTCTTCTTTCTTCTTCTTCTTCTTTCTTCTTATTCTTCTTCTTCTTTCTTCTTCTTCTTCTTCTCTTCTTCTTCTTCTTCTTCTTCTTCTTCTTCCTTCTTCTTCTTCTTCCTTCTTCTTCTTTCTTCTTCTTCTTCTTCGTCTTCTTCTTCCCTCTTCTTCTTCTTCTCTTCTTCTCTTCTTTCTTTCTCCTCTTTCCTCTCTTCTATCTTTCTTCTTCTCTTCTTCCGTCTTTTCTTCTTCTTCAACTACTACCTTTCTTTTCTTCCTTCTTCCTCTTTTTCTTCTTCTTCTTCCCCCCTCTTCTTCTTCTTCTTCTTATTCCTCTTTCTTCTTCTTCTTCATCTTCTTCTTTCTTCTTCTTCTTCTTCTTCTTTCTTCTTCTTCTTTTTCTTCTTTCTTCTTCTTCTTCTTCTTCTTTCTTCTTCTTATTTTTCTTCTTTCTTCTCCTTCTCTTTTCTTCTTTTTCTTCTTTTTCTTCTTCTTCTTCTTCTTCTAATTCTTCTTCTTCTTTCTTCTTCTTCTTCTTCTTTATTCTTCTTCTTCTTCTTCTTTATTCTTCTTCATCTTCTTCTTTTTCTCTTTTTATTCTTCTTCTTCTTATTTTTCTTACTACTTTATTATTATTCTTCTTCTTCTTCTTTCTTCTTCTTCTTCTTCTTTCTTCTTCTTCTTCTTTCTTCTTATTTTTTTTCTTGATTCTTCTTCTTCTTCTTCTTCTTCTTATTATTCTTCATTTTATTTATTCTTCTTCTTTCTTCTTCTTCTTCTTCTTCCTTCTTCTTCTTATTATTTCTTCTTCTTCTTTCTTCTTCTTCCTTCTTCTTCTTCTTCTTCTTTCTTCTTCTTCTTTCTTCTTCTTCTTCTTCTTCTTTCTTCTTCTACTTCTTTCTTCTTCTTCTTCTTTTTATTTCTTCTTCTTCTTATTCTTTCTTCTTCTTCTTCTTCTTTCTTCTTCTTTTTCTTCTTCTTTCTTCTTCTGCTTTCTTCTTCTTTCTTCTTCTTCTTCTTTCTTCTTCTTCTTTTACTTTCTTCTTCTTCTTCTTCTTATTTCTTCTTCTTCTTCTTTTTCTTCTTCTTCTTCTTTCTTCTTCTTCTTCTTATTCTTTATTCTCTTATTCTTTCTTCTTCTTCTTCTTTCTTCTTCTTCTTCTTTCTTCTTCTTCTTCTTTCTTCTTCTTCTTCTTCTTTCTTCTTATTCTTCTTCTTTCTTCTTCTTCTTTCTTCTTCTTCTTCTTCTTTCTTCTTCTTCTTTCTTCATCTTCTTCTTCTTCTTTCTTCTTCTTCTTCTTTCTTCTTTTCTTCTTCTTTCTTCTTCTTCTGCTTCTTCTTCTTTCTTATTCTTCTTCTTTCTTCTTCTTCTTATTTCTTCTTCTTCTTCTTCTTCTTCTACTTCTTCTTCTTCTTTCTTCTTCTTCTTCATCTTCTTCCTCTTTCTTCTTCTTCTTATTCTTCTTCTGCGTCCTCTTTCTTCTTCTTCTTCTTCTTTCTTCTTCCTCTTCGTATTATTCCTATTTCTTCTTCTTCTTCTTATTCCTCTTTCTTCTTCTTCTTCTTCTTCCCCCCTCTTCTTCTTCTTATTCCTCTTTCTTCTTCTTCTTCTTCTTTCTTCTTCTTCTTCTCTCTTCTTCTTCTTCTTCTTCTTCTTCTTTCTTCTTCTTCTTCTTCTTTCTTCTTCTTCTTCTTCTTCTTTCTTCTTCTTCTTCTTCTTTCTTCTTCTTCTTCTTCTTCTTTCTTCTCCTTCTCTATTCTTCTTTTTCTTCTTTCTTCTTCTTCTTCTTCTTCTTCTTCTTTCTTCTTCTTCTTCTTTCTTCTTCTTCTTTCTTCTTCTTCTTCTTTTTCTTTCTTCTTCTTCTTGTTCTTCTTCTTTCTTCTTCTTCTTCTTCTTTCTTCTTCTTCTTTTTCTTTCTTCTTCTTCTTTCTTCTTCTTCTTCTTCTCTTCTTTCTTCTTCTTCTTCTTCTTTCTTCTTCTTCTTCTTCTTTCTTCTTCTTCTTCTTCTTCTTTCTTCTTCTTCTTCTTTCTTCTTCTTCTTCTTCTACTTTCTTCTTCTTCTTCTTCTTCTTTTTCTTTCTTCTTCTTCTTCTTGTTCTTCTTATTTCTTCTTCTTCTTCTTCTTTCTTCTTCTTCTTTCTTCTTCTTCTTCTTTCTTCTTCTTCTTTCTTCTTCTTCTTTCTTCTTCTTCTTCTTCTTCTTTTCTTCTTCTTTCTTCTTCTTCTTCTTCTTCTTTCTTCTTCTTTCTTCTTCTTCTTCTTCTTTATTCTTCTTCTTCTTCTTTCTTCTTCTCTTTCTTCTTCTTTCTTCTTCTTCTTCTTCTTCTTCTTCTTTCTTCTTCTTTCTTCTTCTTCTTCTTCTTCTTTCTTCTTCTTCTTCTTCTTTCTTCTTCTTCTTCTTCTTCTTTCTTCTTTCTTCTTCTTCTTCTTCTTTCTTCTTCTTCTTCTTTCTTCTTCTTCTTCTTCTTCTTCTTTCTTCTTCTTCTTCTTTCTTCTTTCTTCTTCTTCTTCTTTCTTCTTCTTCTTCGTCTTCTTCCTCTTTCTTCTTCTTCTTATTCTTCTTCTGCGTCCTCTTTCTTCTTCTTCTTCTTCTTTCTTCTTCCTCTTCGTCTTCTTCCTCTTTGTCTTCTTCCTCTTTCTTCTTCTTCTTATTCCTCTTTCTTCTTCTTCTTCTTCCCCCCTCTTCTTTTTCTTCTTCTTATTCCTCTTTCTTCTTCTTCTTCGTCTTCTTCTTTCTTCTTCTTCTTTTTTCTTTCTTCTTCTCTCCTTCTCTCTTCTTCTTCTCTCTTCTTTCTTCTTCTTCTCTCTTCTTCTTTGCTTCCTCTTCTTTTCTTTTTCTTCTTTCTTCTTCTTCTTCTTCTTCTTTCTTCTTCTACTTCTACTTCTTCTTCTTTCTTCTTCTTCTTCTTTATTCTTCTTCTTCTTCTTCTTCTTCTTCTTACTACTTTATTATTCTTCTTCTTCTTTTTTCTTCTTCTTCTTTCTTCTTCTTCTTCTTCTTTCTTCTTCTTTCTTCTTCTTCTTCTTCTTCTTCTTTCTTCTTCTTCTTCTTTCTTCTTCTTCTTCTTCTTCTTTCTTCTTCTTCTTTCTTCTTCTTCCTTCTTCTTCTTCTTCTTCTTTCTTCTTATTTTTTTTCTTCTTTCTTCTTCTTCTTTATTATTATCTTCTTCTTATTTCTTCTTCTTCTTTCTTCTTCTTCTTCTTTCTTCTTCTTCTTCCTTCTTCTTCTTCTTCTTCCTTCTTCTTCTTCTTCTTCCTTCTTCTTCTTCTTCTTCTTCTTCTTTCTTCTTCTTCTTTCTTCTTCTTCTTCTTTCTTCTTCTTCTTCTTTCTTCTTCTACTTCTTTCTTCTTATTCTTCTTCTTTCTTCTTCTTCTTCTTCTTTCTTCTTCTTCTTCTTCTTTCTTCTTTTTCTTCTTCCTTCTTCTTCTTCTTCTTCTTTCTTCTTCTTCTTTTTCTTCTTTCTTCTTCTTCTTCTTCTTCTTCTTTCTTCTTCTTTCTTCTTCTTCTTCTTCTTATTCTTTCTTCTTCTTCTTCTTCTTTCTTCTTCTTCTTCTTTCTTCTTCTTCTTTCTTCTTCTTCTTCTTCTTCTACTTTCTTCTTCTTCTTCTTTCTTCTTCTTCTTCTTTTTCTTTCTTCTTCTTCTTCTTGTTCTTCTTCTTTCTTCTTCATCTTCTTCTTTCTTCTTCTTCTTTCTTCTTCTTCTTCTTCTTTCTTCTTCTTCTTCTTCTTTCTTCTTCTTTCTTCTTCTTTCTTCTTCTTCTTCTTCATTCTTCTTCTTCTTCTTTCTTCTTCTTCTTCTTCTTCTTTCTTCTTCTTCTTCGTCTTCTTCCTCTTTCTTCTTCTTATTCTTCTTCTGTGTCCTCTTTCTTCTTCTTCTTCTTCTTTCTTCTTCCTCTTCGTATTATTCCTCTTTCTTCTTCTTCTTCTTCTCCCCCCTCTTCTTCTTCTTATTCCTCTTTCTTCTTCTTATTCATCTTCTTCTTTCTTCTTCTTCTTCTTTCTTCTTCTTCTTCTTCTTTCTTCTTCCTCTTCTTCTTCTTTCTTCTCCTTCTCTATTCTTCTTTTTCTTCTTTCTTCTTCTTCTTCTTCTTTCTTCTTCTTCTTCTTCTTCTTTCTTCTTCTTCTTCTTCTTTCTTCTTCTTCATTCTACTTCTTCTTTCTTTTTCTTTTTCTTCTTCTTCTTTCTTCTTCTTCTTCTTCCTTCTTCTTCTTCTTCTTCTTCTTCTTCTTCTTCTTTTTTATTATTATTATTCTTCTTCTTCTTTTTTATTCTTCTTCTTCTTCTTTCTTCTTCTTCTTCTTATTTCTTCTTCTTCTTCTTCTTATTTCTTCTTCTTCTTCTTCTTCTTTCTTCTTCTTCTTTCTTCTTCTTCGTTTTCTTTTTCTTCTTCTTCTTATTTCTTCTTCTTCTTCTTCTTCTTTCTTCTTCTTCTTTCTTCTTCTCCATCTTCTTCTTCTTCTTTCTTCTTCTTCTTCTTTCTTCTTCTTCTTCTTTCTTCTTCTTCTTCTTTCTTCTTCTTCTTTCTTCTTCTTCTTTTTCTTCTTTTTCTTCTTCTTTCTTCTTCTGCTTCTTTCTTCTTCTTCTTCTTCTTCTTTCTTCTTCTTCTTTCTTCTTCTTCTTTCTTCTCTCGTTTTCTTTTTCTTCTTCTTTTTATTTCTTCTTCTCTTCTTCTTTTCTTTCTTCTTCTTCTTTTTCTTTCTTTTTCTTCTTCTTCTTCTTCTTTCTTCTTCTTCTTCTTTTTTTTTTCTTCTTCTTCTTATTCTTCTTTTTTTTTTCTTCTTCTTCTTATTCTTCTTCTTATTCTTCTTCTTCTCTCTTCTTCTTTTTCTCTCCTCTTTTCTTCTTCTTCTTCTTCTTCTTTTTTCTTCTCTTCTTCTTTCTCATTCTTCTTCTCTTTTTTCTTCTTCTTCTTCTTCTCATTCTTCTTCTTCTTCTCACTTCTTCTCTTCTTTCTTCTTTTCTTCTTTCTCTTCTTTCTCTTTCTCTTTCTCTCTTCTTTCTTCTTATTCTTCTTCTTCTTCTTCTTTCTTCTTCTTCTCTTCTTTCTTCTTCTTCTTCTTCTCTTTCTTTCTTCTTCTGTTCTTCTTCTTTTCTTCTTCTCTTCTTTCTCTTCTTCTTCTCTCTTCTTCTTCTCTTCTTCTTCTTTCTTCTTCTTCTTCTTATTCTCTTCTTTCTTCTCTCTTCTTCTTCTTCTTCTTTCTTCTTCTCTTCTTCTTTCTTCTCTTCTCTCTTCTTCTTTCTTCTTCTTCTTCTTCTTTCTTCTTCTTTCTTCTCTTCTCTTCTTCTTTCTTTCTTCTTTTCTTCTTCTTCTTTTTTCTTCTTCTCTCTCTTACTTCTTCTCTCTTCTTCTTCTTCTTCCTTTCTTCTTCTTCTTCTTATTCTTCTCTTTTTTCTTTCTTCTTATTCTTCCTCTTCTTTCTTCTTACTTCTTCTTCTTCTTCTTCTTCTTTCTTCTTCTTCTTTCTTCTTCTTCTTTCTACTTCTTCTTTCTTCTTCTTCTTCTTCTTCTTCTTTCTTCTTCTTCTTCTTTTTTTTTACTACTACTACTTCTTCTTCTTCTTCTTCTTCTTATTCTTCTTCTTCTGCTTCTTCTTCTTCTTCTTTTTCTTCTTCTTCTGCTTCTTCTTCTTTTTCTTCTTCTTCTGCTTCTTCTTCTTCTTCTTCTTTCTTCTTTCTTCTTTCTTCTTCTTTCTTCTTCTTCTTTCTTCTTCTTCTTTCTTCTTCTTCTTTCTTCTTCTTTCTTCTTCTTCTTTCTTTTTCTTTCTTCTTCTTCTTTCTTCTTTCTTCTTCTTTCTTCTTCTTTCTTTTTCTTCTTTCTTCTTTCTTCTTCTTTCTTTTTCTTCTTCTTTCTTTTTCTTCTTCTTTCTTTTTCTTCTTTCTTCTTTCTTCTTTCTTCTTCTTTCTTTTTCTTTCTTCTTCTTCTTTCTTCTTTCTTCTTCTTTCTTCTTTCTTCTTCTTTCTTTTTCTTCTTTCTTCTTTCTTCTTTCTTCTTCTTTCTTCTTCTTTCTTTTTCTTTCTCCTCTCTTCTACTACTACTTCTATCTCTTCTTTTAATCTTGTAGGATTCCAACATTACGAATCAAAAATTATTATAATTTTAACGATCATCTTATAATATTTATATTTCAACCTCTTAGGCATGATTCTATTACATAAATCTTTATCATATATCTCGTCCCATCAATATTAACCTTATTATTCGCATCTTTTTTATGTTTTCATTTGAAATTATAAATCTTAAATATAAGAATAGTAATTTCATGAAATTTTTCCACTATCAAACTCAGTTATCTTATCTTCCCAAATCTAATCGCTTTCTCCTAATTGAAACAAATATCAAGACATCTTTAGATTCTAACAATTTATTTGCTTTATATCATTTATATGAAAAAATATATATTTATATTTTAACTCATATAATAATAATTTACATTTAAAATAAATAACAAAGTGATTGGGAAAAAAATGAAATATTAGATACAAATTTTATGATCTTTATTTTGGATAAATATTATAGTTTACAATTAAACTACAAGGTTTTGAATACTCATTTAAATTATAATTTACAATATTGTTTACAATACTGTTTACAATATAGTTTTTGAAATATCAATATACTCTTTTAGACTACAAGATTTTGAAATATAATTTACAATATGAAATATAGGTTTTGAATACTCTTTTAAACTACAATTTTTGAAATATCAATATATACTTTTAAATATGAAAAATTAGGTATACTAATATTAGACTACTTTTAGAAAATTATTTGACTTATTTTATGAGATTTTAGTGTGTAACTTGGTACATATTATAATTTACAATATAGTTTAGTCTTTCGTGTAGATGTGTCAAATGGGCCGGGCCGGCCCTGCACGCATCTGTTGTGACTGGCCCGGCATGGCATGATACGGTGTCAAATTTGGGCCCATGCCCAGTGCAGCCCCGGCACGAGTAATGCCGTGCAGGGCCAAAAATTTTTGGCCCACGTGGAATGACTGACAAGGCACAACACGCTGGCACGTGAGCACGACACGACTACCACACACATCGAGCAATGCCCGACGGGGGGAGAGGGAAACACGCCAATGCCCGACAGGCGAGGCTCGGCACGCATGACAGGCCATAGAGGCACTGCGGCACAGCAGCACAATGCCGAACCCCTAGGGATTTTAAATTTGACAGACCCGACCCAAACCGGGCTGAACCCGGCGGAATTCAGGCTGCAAGCCTAATGCAGAACCTGCCCTCCCAAGAACCAAGCCTGTAAAAACTGGGAAGGGCCGGCCCATCCCAGCCCAGTCTATTTGACACCTCTAGTTTTGTGGCACAGACTTGCTTGATTTAATTCTCTTTTGAATATCATAAGTAGAAAATATTCCACAAAATACTCAAATTGAATAATAATCAAAGAAGATATGTATGTGAGACTTGAGTCCATTCATTCGAGATTTTGATTTGAGTTTGATGCTTGATTCCAAGTGCAATGCTTTATAGTCAATATTTCAAACAAACAAAAAAAATACTTATTCTTGTGGAAGCAATGAATGACATTTAATCTTTAAAATAAAACACTAGTGAGAAAAAATTGTTATAACCCAATGAATGACAATGAAAATTTTTTAATGTTTTGTAGAATATGCATATCATATATTATATGCAATAAAAAATAAAACAAAAGTTATGACAAGCTAACAAATGAACACTATGCATTTGTTTTTGATGATACTATTAACGTCTAGAACATTCAGATTTATCTTTTCTACATCCAAAATTAGTCTGTTTTTTGGTTTTTTTTTAACAATTATGTAAGTCATTTGAGTGATCACACATGAGATCAAGTTGATATCAACAATTTTCTCATCTTGTGTCATGAACATTTTATTATTCCAATGCAATTAATTATTTATAAGCATGTGCCAATGCCATGAATTTTTTTCAAATACATTTTGATTCAAAAAAAAAAATGAAGGCCAAGCTCCAATTTTAGAGACCATGGCAAAGTCAAATGCTCTACTCATACTGCTGGGAAGACAGCATTGTCTGCTCCAACCCCAGTGGCCCAAGGCCCATCCATATATGGAAGACCAAGGAATAATATGAGATGAGCTGGGAAGAGGGAGTAGGGACAATAAAAACTAAATTTTACCTTGTTTTCGATTAACAAAAAAAAAAATTGAAAAGCACAAATATATAAACGATCTAACCTAGAACTATTATATTTCCCTACTCAAACAAAACACACAAGCACAAACACGCCAGCATAAAACATAACTGCCATAAAACAAGGCCTATATATATTCCCCAAACTGAAATGGATACAGATAAAGGCAAGAAACAGAAGCACCGACACTATCAGCTGTTCCCAAGGAGTTGTATATCTGCATTTAAGATGGATTTCAACGAGAACTAGGAATAAGAATACAAAAAAAGATGAGAAATATAGCATTACTATAACCCAAATGCACAAGAATAATGATTTCTCATCAGTACCAACCATGAGTAAAGTCCAAGAACATAATAATTTTTACAGAAACTATCAAAGAAGTGTAAAATATTGTGAGGATGTATTAACCCAATTTCTTCCATTAGTTGTCATCGTAGTGGCATGCAGTACCAACTATGAGTGCAACAGTAACACCTTGGACCACAACACGAGCCCTCATCAGCTTCTGACTCAGTTGAGAGTTGCCGTTTTTGAAACTGATTATGCCCGCAGTGAGGACTCCAGCTGTTGCAAGTGCACCTGCAACATTTTAAAAACAAAAAACACAAACATAATACAGACACACACACAAGCACACATACATGGTATTATGCCAAAATGGTCTTACTGGACAATGTACCCATTCAACTTGTACAATAAAATAGTGAAATACATGTCTTAACAAGATATATCTGGGTTCATTAAAAAGCTGATCAGAGAATGAACATCAGACACTGACTTCACTGCACAAAACATCACTGATTTTTTGACATTTAAGATGTGGTATGATTCTGCGATGGTAATCCATGACAGCCCGGGCAGGGTAGATCACGAGCCACATAAGTTGGGTTCGGCTTACGTGGCATCCTATTCGAAAACTACGGGTATCACCTTCGGTTGCCCCATTATATTTTCATGTAATGGGTGCCGACAGCTAAAGCGACAGGCTTGGCCTGTCGCCTTCTTCAAAGAAATAATTTTTTTATAATAAAATATATAGGAGTCGCATTGTTTGCAATGGCTACAGACCAAAAATCTGATGGCTGTCAGATTTCTAGCTATATATATTAATAAAAAAATAAAAAAATATATATATAAAAATAAAGAATAAAAATTTATTGAATTCCATTTACTATTTCTCTGATTCTCTAATTTTCTCATTCTTTACTAATCCCTTCGGCCAATTCCAAAACCTTATGGAACTGTCGAAGTCAAACTGAACCAAAGGTCCCAAAAAAAACATTTAGGTTGAGATGCATCCAGCCATTGGATACACCCCCAACAGTTAGGACAGAAAATTCTACAGCTGCCAATTTTTTTGCCCTAAAAATTATTTAAAAATTAAAAAAAAAAACAAAAAAAATGATTTTTTTAAAAGAAATCTTATATATATATATTCTCTCCCTCACTTCTCAATCTCACACCTCACACACTTAATCTCTGATCTCTAATCTCTTTTTCTATCCTCAAACCTCTCTCATTCGAGTGTTCAGCTATCAACTTTTCTATCGCCTCTCGGTCTCGAGACTCGGGTGTGAATAGAAGGCATCAAATATTAGACATTGGCTTTAATAATCGACATTCCAGAAACGACCAAACCGATATTATTTTTTGAATTTTATTTAGTTTTTAAATTTTAATTTTTATTAATAATTTAATATCAAATATTATTTAATTTAAAAAATAAAATTTAAAATATAATTAATATACTAATAAAAATCTTAAATAATAAATAGTGAATTTAATGACAAAAACATGATTAATATTAACGTAAACATAAATAATTTTAATATTGATAACAAAAATCATACGGAGAGATCTAATACTGCTAAAACCTTATTTTTTCTAATAGTCTCGATACAAATATTTAAAAAATAAAAAACTAAAAAATATATATAATTTGAACTCACTTTAATATTATACAAAATAAAAATATCAGAGATATCGATAAAGAATCAGTACAACACAAATATTATAAGAAAATATCAACATATAAGATAACATATGGGATTGAGCACTTAACTATAAATATGAAGAATAATGCACTAAAAAATAGAGCAATAGATCCTAAGTAAATTTAATTGAGTGATAAAATTTTTAAGGTTTATTCTAAATGTGTCAAAATGGTCAGGCAGGCCCGTCCCATTTTTAGGTGGCCCAATCGAGCCACCATGCCGTGCCTTGCACGGCACGGCTTCATCACAGCCAGCCTAACATGCCCCGTTGGCCCTGCTATTTAGATTTTTAAGTAGGGTCGTGCATGGGCAGGCTGGATATCGCTCATTCGAGCCAAGTTTGGGGTGAGGTTTGGCAGTTTGGGCTGGGTTTGGGCTGTTAACAAAATTTTTAATCCAGAATTCAAAATTATTAAAAAATTTAAATTTTAATGATTTAATACTTAAATAGTTTATAGTTTATTTAAAATAAATAATTAATTAATTAATTTTTAATTAATTAAATTAAATAAAACATAAAGTATAAACAACTAAAATTTTAAACTAAAAATATATGAATTATTAAAACTAAAATATTAATACAAACCAATATAAATCACAAAATATATAAGTGCCCAATTAAATTCTCAAAGTAAAATAACAAAAAAAATAAACAAAAATAATATCAATCCAAAAAAGATAAATAAAAATAAAAAATATATTCAACATATGATCAATGATGATATTAGTATCAATATATCAATAACAGTAAACCGTATGCAGTAAAGTATGCTCAGGAACTCAACTCAATCATTAATGTTTCAATCTCATTCTCATATCAGTCGTTAATCATCATCAATATCTCAAGGATAATCACCAGCAACCAACATTTCTGCTTTTGCTGCAGTCCCAGCATTATCCTGGATATCCAAGCTCGAATCCTCTTAATCTTTTATGCATGATAATACCTCAATAATATCTGACCATAATCTAAATCTCCTATTTGAACTCACAATTATTACAATAAAAAAAAATAAACTCTGATGTTACACTCGACATCAAATTAGTCAATAGATCACGTATCATCTTAGATAACACGGGATAGATAGCTCATATAATATCTATCACATCGTTTCCCTCTCACTACTACTACTATCATGTCTAATAACATAGTATATAAAAAGTTTAGTTAATTTCTCGTGAATGTAACCTTCATATTAGTCTTCTGGGTTCATACACGAAGGTATGAATGTCAACATTCTCTATTCTTTTCACCTTAACCCTAGGATCAATGCAAGCAGTCAGACAATAAAGAGATGAAATATTGAACTAGTAATTTAAATACTTAGTTTTCATCTCTATAATCACATCGATAAGTGTCAGGTCATCTCTAAAATTTCTAAATATGCTACTATTATTGTATATGCACCTGAGTGCAATGCAAGTCATGTGAGTATAAACTGATAAATATATATTCGTCGTATCATAAAAAATCTTTAGGAATTTCATAAATGAAATTCCTATAGTCAGTCAGTATTGTCAATAATAAGTTAGTCATTTTTACTATTGATGTAATTAGATATTATGTATTCATATCTAACACATGACTCCAAACATAATGTATGTGTAATTCCAATGATATCTCACATCCGATTAAAATTTTTTCTTCTTTAGACCTGCAGACAAACAAAGACTATCAAAATCTTGATATCTACGAGCGTGCAGAAAATTTTAGTGAATTTAGTATATTTTTTAAAGTGGGAAAAACAACATTCATCTCTGCTTGTACTATGAGATTAATAACGTAACAGATATATCTAACATGAAAAATATCTTATAATGATTCATCTCTAATTGTCCTAACAAACATGTTAATGACTACTTCATTATTATGTGTAAACGAATGTGATATTATATATTTTATTTTAAATTTTATATTCTTTAAAGATTTTTACCATATATTCATTAATGATTGGGTCATCATGAGGTTGGAGAATTACTGAGAATTATAATCCTCAAACTCATTTATTAATTAAACTAAAATTTAATTCTTAAAGTCTAAACTTTAAACAAATATCAACTAAAATTTAAAAATAAAACTTAATTTAATAATAAAAAAAATACTCATAAATTATAATGCCTAAAATAACTTTGCTTTTTTATATCTGCACCACATACACACCACAAATCCACAATCCATACCCAAGTCCCAAACACTGGTAACAATAAAAAAAAATAAGTCAATAGAAGACGAAGATAAAATATTAGAGAGAGAGAGAGTAATATTAAAAACATAATATTAATAAACATAATATTAAAAACATAATATAGATTTGAAAAGAATTAAAAAACAAATTTTTTTATTTTTATTTTTTTTTTATTTTTTTAAAAAAATGGAGCATAATCCTTAACAGTGTTGGATTTTACCTCCTAGCCATTGGAGGCAAAATCCAACGGCCAACATTTAAATTTTTTTTGGACATTTTGGGTCGATTCAATCGTCAAACCGACCCAAACGGTCACAAGTTCTTGAAACTTTGCCTTTTGGAACCCTCTGGCTTGGGCTAGCATTGGGAGAAAGGGACTAACAAAAAATCAGATCTGTCGGGCTCAGGGCATCGGTAGGGGGGGGGGGGGCTAGGCATGACCAA
The DNA here is from genome assembly GCA_029783825.1 of Sapria himalayana. NCBI lineage: Eukaryota > Viridiplantae > Streptophyta > Magnoliopsida > Malpighiales > Rafflesiaceae > Sapria > Sapria himalayana. The sequence continues at coordinate 516,564 of JAREIK010000171.1, read as the reverse complement.
GTTGGGCCATACTGGGCTAGGTACGGCCAAGTTGAGCCTGGCCCTAGTTTCCCAACCCATTTGACACCTCTAATTGAATCTAATTCAACTTTTATGTTGACTTCATTCACATACTACAATAAATTGGAGAGGATAGACATGATCAAACTGATTACTACAATAAGTCTTCCAATTAAATTTTCAGATGATTCAAGAATAATCCATATTATACAGACCTATTTGCAGCCTACATATTATAAAATTCATAGGTCCACATCTAGGAATAACATATTAAAATATTATAAATTAGAAAAATAAATAATAATTAATAAATTTAGAAAATATAATGACATGATGTCCGTGACATCCGATATTTAAACTAATCACGATAATACATCTTATGCATACATCACTGCCCACTATGTAGATTCTAAATAGACACTAAATAAAAAAAATATTAATATTTTCAGAGATTCTTCATCCACATGATAGTCCAGCCATATATGAGTGCTTGATGAAAATCTTTAGATAATATAATATTCAAAATAAAATATAATATCACATTTGATAACACATCGAATAATGAAATAGATATTAACATGTTAGTTAGGACTATTAGAGATGAGTTATTAGAAGAGATTTTTACCATTAGATACATATATCACATCATTAACTTGATAGTACAATTGAGGATAAAAATTATTTTCACAACTTTAGAAAAAATATTGAACTCATTAAAATATTGAGACGCCTAACAGACAATAAGAGTTTGGTAGTCTATGTTTATCTATGTGTCTAAAAAAAATTTCAAATGAATGTGTGACACCATTAGAATGACATATATTTGATATTAGAGTTATGTGTTGGATATGAACATAAAATATCTTATTACATCAATAATAAAAGTGATGAACTTATTACTGACGATACTAACTGTGATATAGAAATTTTATTTATAAAATTTTCAAAATATTTTATGACACGACAAACATGTGTTAGTCAGTGTATACTCTCACGACTTACATTACACTTATGTGCATGTATAACATTAGTAGTATATTTAAAAAATTTAGAGATGACCCAATATTTAGTGACATAACTCTTAAGATAGAAACTAAATACTTAAATTATTGATTTACTATTTCATCTTTTTATTGTTTGGCTGCCTGCATAGACCATGTGATTAAAGTGAAAAGAGAAGAAAATATTTTGATATATATATTCTCGTGCATGAATCATGAACATCAACCTAAAGAATTCATTCACGAAAAATTAACTAAATTATTTATATACTACAATACTATGTATTATGGTAGTGGTAGCCAAACTCCTAGTACAACATGGATACCTTATTCAGAGACGAAAACTTTTCCATCCAGTTATGAGTGGGAAATGATAGAGTGGACCATCAAATAGGAATGAGCTGTTTTGGTACTTAGATACAGATTACTACTCAATCCTATCAGATACCAATAATAAAAACTTTAATATTTTATAATGGTAAAAATCATATAAGTCTACCTATCTTGTACTATCTCATATTACACGTAATCTACTGACTCCTCTAATATAAAGCACAACATCAGAGTTTATTTTTTCTGTTACAATCAATATGATTTTAGATAGGAGATCGAGACTGAGACCAAATTTCGTTGAGACGCTAGAATGGATGAAGGATTAAAAAGATTCAAGGTTGAGCATCCATGATCAAGATCATGCTAAAATAAGAGTGGAGGAGTTACTAGTAGATGACTCATAGAACTTTGAAGAGGTTGAGCCCACCACTAGTGATATCATCAGACAATTACACGATAATGCTCAGTTGCATACTCATACGAGTTATCATTGAGATTGAGCCATTGAGATAGTTGAGCATGATGTATTAATTATTATTATTATTATTATTGAGATTGACAATATTAATTTTATGTTATTATGATTTGTGAAGTGACTTTAGATTATTTTATTTATTTTTAGATTGAATGATAAATAAATAATTGATGCATTTTTTTGATATTGAGGTCACCACTAGATTCCTAAGACATAATAATTGCTAACAAATAAAAATTTATGAGACAAAGAATATTGAGATTACCACTAACATTTACATTAGATACTTACATGACGATGATGATTTGTAAATTTACTACTAGACTAGTGCAACAAACATGAATTGAAGACTCGTGTAATTTTTAATTATACTTTTTCATACGATATTATGTTTTCATTATTTTTATGTTTTTATCGATTATGTCATTATGCATTTATGATTTAATACTTCATATTATATAACATATGTATATATACTTCATATTATATTCTATTTTTAATTATGAAATGAATTATTTTTTTTATTAAACAATTTTTATTTTTAGTTGAGTTGAATGCCAATTCTTTTTTATTACATATTTTATTTTTATTCATTTAAAAATGATATTTTTAATGAATAATAACTTAAATTTTCAAAATATTTTAATTGAATTTCTATTAGTCCAAAAACTAACACAATCTGACATGATCCAACATGGCACAACACGACCCAACATGGTTATGCCTAGATGTAGGCGAAAAAGGTCATGCCAGACCTGATAGATTGTTGACGTGTCATGTCCGACATAGCAGGGTAGTCGGACTAAGCTACAAAGAAATAGGTTGTTCTGGCATGACATAGCCCATTTGAAATATTTAAGAAAACAACTTCAAATTTTTTTGCAAGTAAATGCTTGCTTTATATCCGTGAGACCAAGCCACGTTCAACTCAGACAAGCTGACATTTTGGGTTGTGTCATGTCGTATGCTTAGACATAGGTCTGTCAAAATTCAACACGATACGATTAACCGACATGATTAACTGATGATTAAATGAGTTTAGGTGATACCTAAACAGTTTGGGTGATAAACGGGTCAAGCAGTTAAACATGTTTATTAAACAAGACGTGTTCAAGTGGGACGTGCTAACCTATTTATAACTTGTTAACCCATTTAAATTTAAATTTAATAAATTAATTTTTTTTAAAAAAAATTAATTATTTTTTGTTTTTTTAATAAAAGCCATATAGAAAAATATATAAAAAAACTTATTCTTAACCTAATCTTTGTGCCTCCACTCTCTCGGTCTCTCCTCCTCACCATCTCCCATGGCCATGAGCATTCTCCCTCCTTCAATATGAACTACGAGATGCGCGAGAAAGAGCAAGAGAATCAACAAAAGCTCAGTAACCCTACCCATCTTACCAACGATAACCATCTCTCTTCTCTACCAGATCAAGTGGGTGGAGAACGAGCCTGCCTCCCTCACTTATAGTCCATCTGGTTACTCGAAGTCTTGAATAATAAATGTTTCTTCTATCATGCCATTAAGGAGATGGACGATCTTAATTGGAGAACTGATATCTTGATTCCCATCCATGCAGTTGCAGTCTAACCAACACAGAATTTTTTTTTCTTTCGTTCTGGTCTGTTTTGCTATTTATGAATTATGACTTATGAGTTATGAGAGCTTTACAAACTCACACTGAGATTCTATTAAAATGCAGGAAATCAACTTGATTTTAAATTTTAATAAATTTCTGCTCTATCTTCTTCTTCTTGTCGTAAAGGGAGACATGAAAATTTTAAAATCTTGAATCGATAGTGACATAGAGAAATGCAACGATGTTTTGAATTTTAATACGTCTTTCTCTTCAAATCAATTAAGTTAAGTTAGAACAGAACAGTAAACATATTTAAACTTTGATATCCATCATTTATTCATAATTTGAACCAAGTAAAACATAGTTTATTATTATTCACATATTTAACTTTGGCACAATTAGATTGGACTTTAAATAAACTAACTGTAAGGAAGTAATTTATGAAAAAGATTTACTGTTGTTGGTTAATTAATGAATGAAATTTTTATTAATTATTTTATAAATAAAATAATAAAAAATAACTGTCATAAAGTAATTTACGTAGGTCCTGTAGCTCATTTGGTTAGAGCAAATTGATATATGAACATTATATTTACAGAAAAATGTATGTGTATTGAGAAAATAGATCCTATTTTATTCTAATTTTTATCTTAAAAAAATGGATTCTTTCGATCATAATATTTTACTTTCTGATGAAGATCAGGTTGGGCATGAATCTATTGTAGCTGCAACTCCAACAATACAAATATCAACTGGTACAACTATAGAAAAAGATAAATCTAATCGTAAGTGATAAAAGACTTCAATAGTATGGACCTACTTTACAAAATTAAATGAAAAATATCCAGACGAGAAGAAGCGTGCTGCATATAAAATTTGTGGTATCAAATATACATGTGATTCTAGTCATGAAATTGGTAACATACATACTCACATGAAAAAATGTGAGCAAAAAAAACTTGGGGATATTGGACAATTACTTCTGAGTCAAGGTCAATGATCTATGCTAATACGATCCATAAAATTTGATCCTGAAAAATTTCATGAGTTAGCGATGGAGACAATACTTAAGCATGATTTATCATTTCCAATATGAGGGTATTAAAGCAATATTCAAGTATACTTATGACAATATCAAGATGTCTTCTAATAATACTGCAAAATCAGATGTATTAAAAATATACAAGAGAGAATGATAAACTTAAAATTGTGTTGGGTTCCTTTCCTGGAAGAATTTGTTTGACATCTGATTGGTAGACTTCTATGCCGACTGATGGATATATTTCTCTCACAGTCCACTATGTTGAACTAAATTAGAAGTTACAGAAAAAAAATTTGAACTTTTTGTCTCATTCCCCCTCTCCACACTGGTATTGCATTGTCTGAGAAAATTTATATATTTTTGACTGATTGAGAAATTGAAATAAAATTATTTTCTGACTTTAGATAATACTTCTAGTAATGATTATTTTGTTTAGTTGTTAAAAAGTCAATTTAATTTTAACTATGCTCTCTTGAGGAATGGTGAGTTCCTTCATATTCGGTGTTATGCACATATTCTTAATTTGATTGTCCAAGATGGACAGAAAAAAAATTAATGAATCAATGATTAAAATTTGAGAGAGCATCAAATATATTAAAGGCTCATCGAGAAAGAAAAAGAAATTCATGGATTGTATTGCTCAAGTTTCATTAGAAAGTATAAAAGGTTTGCGAGGGGATATTCCAATTAGGTGGAACTCAACTTATGTTATACTTGACACTGCACTTTTTTATCGTCATGCATTTATTCATTTACAGTTGAGTAATTTTAATTATAAATATTGTCCTTCCCAAGAAGAATGAAACAATATAGAAAAGATTTCTAATTTATTGAAGGTATTTCATAAAGTTACTTGCTTATTCTCTGGTACATCATATCCCACAACTAATTTATACTTCCCTCAAGTTTTCCTAATTCAACATACTTTGATAGAGACATTGACAGACAATGATAATTTTATGAGAATAATGAAAAATCATATGCATGCCAAGTTTGACAAGTATTGGTCAAAGTATAGTATAATTCTTTCAATTACTAAAATCTTAGATCCTCGGACAAAATTCAATTAGTAGATTGAACTTATTCATTTCTTTATGGTGGTGATGCCTATGAATTCAAATATGTTCAAGATACTTTATTTGAGCTATTTGAATTGTACTGTCAACTTATCACATGTTATTCCAAATACTTCAAGTAGTGAGAAACAAGTAAACGAGACTTATGGTCTTGAATCTTGATGATTCCGAAATCCTTTTGCTGGTAAAATATAATTTATTTTGTTTGACTTGAATGTAATCAAGATAGTATATTATATATTAATAATGACTTTGCATAAAATATAGAATTTTGAAAAACATGAAGAAGATGCTCTTGTTTCCTGAGTGACCGAGTCGCAATTGTATTTTAATGAAAAAAAATTTGATCAAAAAAATGAGTTGGATATTCTAACTTTTTGGAACGGAGAGCAGTTTTGACATCTTATATTGTATCAGTTGACTTGTGATGTGATGGCAATTCATATTTCTACAATTGGATCTAAATCTGCATTTAGTACCAGTGATAGAGTTTTGAATAAGTATCAAAGTTCACTTTTGCCAGAAACTGTTCAAGCTTTGATTTGTACTAGAGATTATATTAATGGGAGGAACAGTAATTTTAATTCCTGTTTACTAGTATTATTTTTATCATTATTCTAATTCATTTGATCATTGATTCATTTATATTTTATTGTGCTTAATTGTAGATGATTCAAGTGATGATTCAGAATGAGAATTAGATGATGATGTTTTCAATCAAAATATGAAATCTTATAAAATTATATCCACTTAATGTTCAAATTCTATCCCTATCATTGATCATGACTAAAGAGAGGTAATGTCATGTTTTTTGTATTGATTTAGTTATGAATTTATTTAATTATTAATGTTATATAATACTTTATTTTAATTTGTGTATGGCATTTGAATTTGATTGTTGAACATGCTCGTTGTCTTGGAGATGGAGATTTAATATCTTTCATGAAATTTTGTGAATCATGAAATTTATAATTGTTTGAGATTGTAATTTATAATATGATTGTTATTTCGGATTGTATTTATGATTTGTAATAGGCAGTGAACCAAGAATAGGAATGCAACGTTCTCCATAGCCATTCGAAGGCCGTTTCTACTAGCAATTTTGCCCTCAGCCTAATTGTCACTGCCCTATCAGTTGTGTATTCTATTGTCCATGCTGCATCTTCCACCAGCCTGCTTTCCCCCCAAGTTCTCCCTGTGCCAGTACTAATATGGTTGTTGGTGTAATTTGAATACTTTAAATTTGAATATTTAGATTGTAATTTGTAATTTATTATATAGTGGTGTGATATAAATGATATCTCTAAATATTATATATTTTGTGTTAGTTTGTTAGTTTTATGAAGTTAATATTTTTAAATAAACAGGTAAATGATTAAATGGATGGTTTATCATGTTAAATGGATAAAACGTGTGATAAACAGGTAAATATGTCAAATGAGTGATTTATCATGTTAACCCGACCCAACCTATTAAAATTAAACATGGCAAACGAGTCGTGTCGTGTTATCCATTTATTAAATATTCGTGTTTTGATTTTCTACTCGTTTATTAAACGTTTCGTGTACGGGTTTACATGTTTTTCACCTGTCACCCATTTAACCTGTAATCGTTTAACTCAACTCAGCTCATTTGACACCCCTACTTAGGCGGCAGCATGCATGACAAGGCTGCATACTTTGGAAACCAGCATCATCGAGCCATGTAAGCCTGCACCATTTCCACAAGCAAGTTATGTTGTACAAAGCCTGCATTTTTGTGGATCATGCCACATGCTAGATACATCCAATAATAATACAAAAGAAAAAATAATATATATATGAAAAAATAATATATATATATATATATATACACTATCCAATTCCAATATTGAACGTCATAAAATTCTTTGAAAATTATAAATTTTGTATATTGGATATGAATATAAAATAAAATAAAAAATACGACATAAAAATTTATTTTCTAAATTTATTCAGTATATACAACACTACAAGAAATTCACATATTACATACAGATATTACCAAAAGATTAAATTTCATTTATAATATTCATCCAAAGAGAAACAAAAAAAAAGTATATATTTTTTACATATTTTTTGCTATTATTTACTGACATAACACCTAAGGATAATGAAATTATTCAGTATGAACTTTTCGGACATCATGTTGCCACCAAATTTAAAGTACCATTTACCCACAAAAAATCTACGAAAAATTACCTACAAAATTATTCAGAAGGTGCATTCGCACGTCATATAAAAGAAATTTTAGGTATCATTTATCAATAGAAAACATTATAAAAATTACTTACGTAGTATTTCATAGATAATTATAAATTCCTATAAAATACATACAACATATTACCTATGAAAGTGTTCCATTGATAAATTTTTACTTATCAACGAAATACCTACATAAAATTACTGACATGAAATATTTCGTTTTAACAAAGCATGTGGGTACAAAATTTTAGATATCATTTATAGATAGAAAATTTATAAAAATTTACCTACTGAGTATTCCATTGGTAATTGAAAATTTACCTATGAAATACTTACGATTACCTACGAAAGTGTTATATTGATAAATTTATACTTACTGATAGAATACCTATAGTTGTGTTCTGTAAGTAATTTTATTAATATCATTAGTATTCAATTACAATAACTTTTATAGAAACTCGACCATCTGGTTGGCTTGCCACAACTCCGGCAACTTCTAGAATTACCTCACCCTAGGTCATCTTCTTTACTTGGACTCAACCTTTTCTCTACTCAAAGCACAACTCAAGTAATGTGAATAAATAAGAATCCATAATTTATTTTGTATTCCCTTATTTCAATTAGATTGATTCTGTCACATTGTTTAAGTAGTATTTATAATGTGTAGGACTTGATATTATGCTTTTGTTATTTGATTGTTATTGGTTGATGTGTTGTGTGTTGTGTGTTATTAAGTTATTGTGTATTGTTGGTTGTGTTTTATGTGTTGTTTTGGTTGTTATTGATAGATATATTATTTTGGGATATTGTTTTGATTATAATTATGTGTTTTTGTCTAGGTGTTTAAAGTATGTATTTTCATAATGTTATTGTAGTATGTTTTGTATATTGTTATTATAGTATGTATTTGCTTAACATTATTTGCATAATATTATTGTAGTATGCATTTGAATGATGTTATTATAATATTTGTAATATGTATTATGATTGTATTATTGTTTTGGTATTTATAGTGTACGTGCGCATGTAATATATTTGCATAATGATTTGTGTACTGTGTTATATGTTATTTTGATTATTATTATGTTGTGTTGGTGTGTATTATTGCAGTATGTAATTACTTCCATATTTGTGTATTTGATATTATACTATATGTATTTTTAGTAAATATTTTTAGGATGTGTTTGATTCCATTTTATTTTTGTAGTATGTATTTAATATTATATTACATGTGTTATTGTAGTATAAATTATTTGTATGTATATGTATTCATTTACATATTAGTTTTAAAATATAATAGATATTCATTAAATTTTGAAAAATAAAAAAATATTTTAAGATTTAATACATAATCATAGTAATTGATGAATTGGGTTTTTTAAGCAAAAAAAAAAATCGAAACTAAGTTATTGGTATTCTAGCTGATACACACACACACTGTGTGTGTGTTAACAAGAGTCATGAATGAATATGTTTCCTCTTGGAGGAAAAACTCCAAGAGCAAAAACTCCAATATATATATATATATACACACACACACACATAGATAGATAGATAGATATATACATAAATACATAGATATATACATAAATACATAGATATATACATAAATACATAGATATATACATAAATATATACATAGATATATACATAGATATATATATATATATATACACAAATATATATACACACAGATATATATATATATATATATATATACACACACACACACAGATAGATAGATAGATAGATAGATAGATACACACACACACAGATATATATATGTGTGTGTGTGTATCTATCTGTGTGTGTGTGTGTGTGTATCTGTATGTATATATATCTATGTATATATTTATGCATATATCTATGTATTTATGTATATATCTATCTCTCTGTGTGTGTGTACATATATAATATGTGTGTGTTTGTGTGTGTACACATATATATCATTAATTAGTATTTAAAAATTTACATATTATTGTTAATTTTTTAGAGAACCCAAACATGAGAATGAGCCATGAATAGATGAGATCTGAATTTTTAAATTATTATTGTAATTATTTTGAGTGATGACATATACATATACATATATATATATCATTAATTAGTATTTAATAATTAATATTATGTTTTACAGAGTTGAAAATTTTCTTACTTGTGCATGTAAGCAAATAGGAATATCTGATGTGATTGAATTAAGATGTCATCTATTATGTTAGGGTGCACTTGTTTAGAGAAAGTTTTATTAGAGATTATTATGCACAGAATAGACATAGAGAATCATATAAGAATACATACTCTAAACAATCAACATGTCATTTAATGAAAGTCATTGGTACAAAACTAACGAATTCATACTGCCGAATGATTCTTGATGCTATAGGGCCTATGTTTGAGAATAACTTCATTGAGGAAGCATTTAATCTAAATGCATGCACATTTTATGACATGCTCAATGCAATTGATAAAAAATATGGGATGAATACACTATACATTCCCATTTGTTTGCGGTGGCAAGATTATTGCATATGAAGTCAAAATTTCTTTTTTCATATAGATACTATGATAATTTCATTTGATTTTTACGAAGTATTACCAGTTGATAACAAAATGGTAGAAAATTTTTACAAAAAAAATAAAAAGAAATTAGTTCAATATTTTGGTCTTTCAATTGAGAAGATTGATTATTACAACAATAATTATAAAATATATTAGGGTGATGATAGTTCATTGACAAGCTATAAATTTTGTAATAATCATCAGTTTAGAAGGAAAGAAGGATCAAGTAAAGACAAGAATTATATCATTCAAGAGAATGTATTACATTCTTCTAAGCCCGAGGTTGCAATGATTGTATACTTCAAAAATAACAATTACATATCTGTGATGGCATGATGAACATATTCAAAAAGATGGGACAATGTGTCATCTATCTAATTCTAAGGCATGGTAATATTTTAGCCACATACATCATTCATTTGCTTCAAAGAGTCAAAGTGAGATTGAGATTATATATTGATGATTTTTAACCATTTGATTAGTCAGAACAATAGTATTCATAATGACAATTAATAATTATCTCATATAATTTTTCACCATGGATGGGCATAAAATATACTTCTTCTTATCTATAATTTTTCTTGGACCTAACAATTCAAAAAATAAGATAGATATTTTCCTTCACCCTTTTATAACAGAATTAAAATAACTTTGAGAAGTGACATGCAAATTTATGATGCAACACGTAAATAGAATTTTCAAATAAAAATTATACTGATGTAGACTATTAGTGTGATTTTTTTTTTTTGCTTAGTTAATAATCTCAGGTTGAAGTACATCCGACAAACTTATTTGTCCATATTGCATGGAACATTCACGAGTATTTATGTTGACTAATGATCAAAAGAAAACATGGTTTCACGATTACCATAAGTTTCTTACTTTTGATCATTCATTCAAGAGTAACAAATACTCTTCTTAAAGAATTGAACAAAAATGATACCACCACCATCTATAAGGAAAGGTGAACATGTCTTAAAGCAAAGAGATAACAACTTAGGATTGAAAATTGTTATGAATATTAATTATAAAATTATTAATGGTCCAATTTGCAAAACTTGTGGATAAAATAAATAGAATATCTTTTGAGATTTATCATACTAAAGCTTGAATCTAATTAAACACATTCTACATGTGATGTATATTGAAAAAAATATCTTTGAATATGTATTAATTACAATTATGCATGTTAAAGAAAAATATCTTTGAATATGTACTAAAGCTTAATAATTATGCATGTTTTCACTAAATTATGCCCTGAAACTCATGCCGAATATCAAGCACAGTCCGAATGGACCATGCCTGACCTACCCACACGGTTTTTTTTAAATAATTTTTTATTAAAAAAACTCTATGCCCATGAACCCGACCCATCGTGCCGCCCCACCTACTCGCTTGAGGCTGAGGCCCGATCACAAACCCATAGGCTTGATCCCAAACCTTCTAGAACCAACAACACGACCCAGCACAAACTCGCCACAGCCCAACTCCGAAAGACTTAGGCCGTTCAAGTCGGCCTTTTTTGAGTAAGGCCATGCCGGCACGGCACGACCCACTTGACAACTCTGTCTACCACCCTGAGATATTGCTATGATGTATACAAAATTATAAGTAAAATTTTAATCCCATCTCCTAGATATCTATTTACATATGCACCATGTTGGTATGGTGCTCACCCACAATTAAAGTAAAATTTACCTACACAGACCTTAAAATTTATTCTCCCTGAGATATTGCTATGATATTATATTAAAATTCAACAATAAAGTTTGATCTTTGATGGTGTGAATTTGATCCCCATTGTCTACTCCTCCGAGTGTAAGGGCGTGGATATACATGCTCACACCCTGAGACTCCAAATATTCCCTTTAGGGGCAAGTAGGTCGGGTTGCTCGAGCATGATACGAGGCACAACCCAATTAAACCATATCTGGTCAAACACGGCACAGTCCATAACCATGCATGGACTTGCGCCGTGCAAGCACAACCTGTTTGACACCTCTAGTTGCATCTCCACGATGACTCTTATATCAACTAAAGGTCAAATATATTTTTTTTTCATAGTGATTTTAGCGAGGAGATGTTTATGGAACAATCCTCAAGACATATTGCTCAAGATAGACTCTGAAACTATGCAAGCTTAGTCATTCTTTATATGACAATTATCTACTTTCTCTAAAGATGATCCTACGGCCAATCCTTCAAACATTTAAAAAAAATTACAATTGAAGAAAACAGATACACACCACTCTACTTAATATCAAATTAAATATTTTTTACAATCATACAAACAAATATCAATAAAAAAATTACAATAAAATTACATTAAAAAACAACTCATTGAAAATATAATAATAGAACACTCATTAATAATCATAATATAATAAATAAATAAATAATTAACTAAAATATTATTATATCCAATAATTTTAGAAGGTTTAACACTAACTACAATAATAATCTAGGAACACAAAAGAATGATATTGAATAGCACTAATCTTTGAATCAGAATATCAAGTACAAGCAAAAAAACTAATAATACATGAGCAAAAAAAATAATGTGTTGCTGAGTTAGAGAGAATTTTTTATACTCTTTCTAATATCACAATAGATGATCCCTTTGAGGATCCCAAGATAACTCTTCTTTTAGTCCATCTTTCTTAATATTTATAAAACTCTTGATTTTCTTTTTTAAAAAAAATAATTAATAATTATCTCAAATAAAACTTATTCTTTTGGGTAAATCCAACAAACTAAGACTTTGTTGTCTCTATCTCTATTGCGATAATACTTCTTTATATTCATTATAAAATTTATATTAAAAAATACGCCTAATTTAGATTTCCAAATCCTAATTTCTATTGAAATTAGTTTCACCAGAAATAAAATTTCTGCACATGTTAATTTTTCAAAAAACCTTCGTTTATGTAAAAAAAATTAGGTGTCGGATGGGTCGTGCCGTGCTAGCACGGCCATTATTAGGTGGCCTAATCAAACCATCGTGTCGTGCTAACACGGCCATTATTAGGTGGCCTAATCAAATCATTGTGTCGTACTGAGCATAGCCCGGTAAGGAAGCCATGTCGTGCTCAATAAGAAAGTCGTGTCGTGCCCGATAAGAAAGTCATGACTGCACGGTAAGGAAGTCATGTCGTTCCCAGCACGGGACAATTGTATTTTGCTCGGCCCAACACGGCATGACCGGCACGAGTCCAGGCAAAATCAAGCTAGGTCGTGCAGGTAAGTGCAATCTGTGGTGCACCTGCAGCCGAGCCCTGAGCCCCGAGCCCCGAGCCTGAGTGCTGAACCACTCGACCAGTCATCAGCGCCATTCAACCCGAGTGACATGCCTGTGTGGTCGTGGCCGTGCCCAAAAGGCAAGTACAGGCGACAGCCAAAAGCCTGTCGCCTGTCGATGTCGAGACCTTGGACACAATTGGCAGCTGGCACCTGCCGAGGCTAACCACATGGCAGGTATCATTAAAAACCCCCGTCACATGGTGAATTATTTAAAAAAAATTAATAAAAAATTTTTTAAAAAAAAATCTGATAAGTATCAAGCGGATCAGGCCAAGTAGACAACACCTGCTTCTCGATAACTCGTAAACCTGGTTCTTGGCTTCCTGGTCCCGAGTCAAGTTTATCATGTTGGTAAACCATACCAGCGAGCCAGGCACACGGGTCGTGTCTTGCTCGGACAAGACATGGCTACCTCTAGCCCAGCATGGCATGAGCCATGCCTCGAGTTGACCCGACCCAAATCCAAGCATGAATCTGGATCATGTCGTACTTGGACAAGCATGGCTCAATCAGGTCATGTCTCGTATCGTGCCCAGGCCGCCCAACCCACTTGATACCTCTAAAAAAATTGGGTTACCCCAAATTGGAAGTTTTGCTGCAAACCCCTATAAATTAGATTGCCACAAAAATTGAATTTTCTACCCAAATTTATCAATTTGAAATCAGAGTTTTTGGAGAAACAAAAAATTAGTTATCTCAAATTAAAAAGTGCTAATACGAGGCAGAGCTATTTCAGTCATGTTATGCCTGACACGGTATGGTCTAGAATCATGTTTGGACCATAGTTGTGCCAGCCCATGGCACAGCTTATGTCTTGTTTGGCTAGAGCCCCATGGGCCTCGTATCATGCCAGGCATGGTGGCATGATGATTTTTTAAAAAATAAGCAACTATTGTATAAATGGCTACTTTTATATATCATCCGTTTGGGTGCAACCAAGAAAATGTATATCACTACCATGTTGATTGTAAAAATAACTTTTTAATCTGTTTGAGGTATTGGAGTTCTAACCTTAAAATATTTAAAAATTAATAAAAAAATTAATAAAAAGAATTATATATATAACATTTGATATATTTTATTTTAAAAAATTAATCTTCCAGCCTCATATCTTTTCCTAAATCTTATATTAACATTGTGCTCTATTTATGCTTAATTTTTATATAAAATTTATAATTTAAATATTAATGAAATATCAATACTAGGTTTGGGATGTCACAAACTATAAATTACAGTCTCGAGAATACAAGATGGAACATCTAAAATATCTCTCAGATACATAAAATTAAGATACATATTATGATTATGTAGAAATTAATTTATTTTATTTAGTAATTTTTAAATTAATAAATAAATTAATAAATAAGCAAAAAATTTTAAAAATACATGTTTCCTGTTACTTTCAGTATGGTCTCATAAATTAAAAAAAATAACTAATGAATATAATAAATATTAATTAATCTTTGACATAGACATAGATAATAACAACCCAAACAAAAGATCTGAAATAAAAATTAAATTTTCTCCTATTATATCTACCTATATGCCTATAAAACACAAAAATAAATAAATTTCTACTATGTTAATATATTTTAACATAATTAAAAATAATAATATTAAAGATATCGAAAAAGATTCGGCACCATATTATGTGTGTGTGTGTGTGTGTGTGTGTGTGTGTGTGGGGGGGGGGGGGGGGGGGGGTATTGATGGCATTGACCATCTTATATTACATGTTGATTAATACACTAACAAACTTGATATATTGGATCCTAGGCAACTACTATTTAGTGATAAAATCTTTAGAAGTGCAAAAACTTTAAATTTATTAATCTCCTTTATTTACCACAAAAACTTTGAGAGAAAAGACATGTCAAAAGTTATTACTAATAAAAGTTTTCCAATTAGAATTTTAGAAAATTCTTAAATGATTAATATTATGCAAACCTACATCCAATTTAAATTATCATAAAATTTTTAGGTCTGCCAATATGAATAAAATAATAAAATATTTTAAATTAGAAAATTAATTAAAAATTAATGAACTTAGATAATAAAATAAAGTAATTTTCATGATGTATAATATCTGGAATGGTCACTACAACAAGTTATTCACATGTCTCACCAACCACTATATTGATTCTAAATAAAAACTAGAAAAAATTAAGATTTTTTGAGATTATTCATCCTTATGATGATACCCCTCTATTTATGAATATCTGACAAAAAAAATCTAGAAAATACGATATTAAAAATAAAATTTTTAGTATTATATTTGATAATACTTCAAATAACAATGTCATAATTAGCATGTTTATAAAATCAATTAGAAATAATTCCTTGATGGACATTTTTCATATTTTATGTATATATTACATAATTAACTTAATAGTGCAAAAAGGAATAAAATTTATTTTATAGGAATTAGAAAATATAAAAAATTTACTAAAATATTATGACTCCTAATGTACAATAAAATTTTACTTGGTCAATTGGCCTAAAAAAAATTCAAATAGATGTCACACACTTTTAAAATTATACCTAGCTAATATTAGAGTCGTATGTTACATACCAATACATGATATCTGATTACATTAATAGTAAAAGTTTATTATTAATGATTAAAATTAGAAGACAAGAATATTATTTTTAAAGTTTCTGAAGATTTTTATGATACGACATATATTCATCTGTGTACACTCTAACAACTTACATTGTACTTTGTTGCGTGTGCGATATTAGTGATATGTGTAACAAATATAAAGAATATCATGATTGTTGTAGGATGGATTTTAAGATAAATTCAAGTATTTTAAATATTAATCTTTCATTTCATTATTTTATTCTTTGGTTGTGTGTATAGATCCCAAAATTAAGATACAAAAAATAAAAAATATATTAAAATATATATCTGTCAACATGGACGAAGTAAAATAACTAGATAGTTAGATTTACAAAAAAAAATAGATAGCATATTTATACATTATGATACTATGTATAATAATTATCACAAGTCTTCAAGTACTAAAATAAATATCATATTCAAATAAGATGACTTTTTTATTTAATTAACTAGGAACAAATGATATAATATTTCATCAAATAAGGCCTAGTTATCATAATACTTAAATATTAATAATAATTAAACTTATCACATAATAATAGTAATAATACAAATTTAAATATATTAAGTTTATAAAAATCATATAAATCCACTTATTTTATGTTATCATAAATGGAACTTGATCTACTAACACCTCATATATCTAGCATAGTATCAAAATCAATTTTTTCTATAATTATAAATATTATTCCAAATAGAATATATAAAATACAACCAAATGTTGAGGCTATCATTAGCTTCAAAATCAAACATGATGATTCAAAGAATATAATAAACATAAACTGATCATAGATATTATAGAACTAGAAGTGTCAAGTAAATCAGCAGCTCAGGCACGACACAAGACACAGCCCAAAATAGACAGCCTAGCCCAGAAAAGCACGATCCAGAATCATACTTGAATAAGGATCATGTATGCCCAAGGCATGGCTCATGTCTTGCTAGGATAGAGCCAACCATGCCTCATGTTGGGCCTAGCATGTTCTGAATGACTAGCCTGTTGATCTGATACACAAGCATAGTGACCCGTGACAAGGCAAGGGTTAGGTCACGTACTCATGGAACCAAGTTTTTTTCCAAACCAGCCCCACCCTGTCAGCACTCAATTGAATCAATAACAGGTGCCAAATTTATTTCTAATGACCCATTACATTTTCAAGTAACATGTGTTAACAAGAAAAGCAACATGGAAAACAACATGTCAAGCCTATACCTTTCATGTTAACAACAAAATTTTAATGTTTATTAAGCTGTAGCCACCAAATTTATTTCTAATGCCCAAAGACAAACATCCAATGACTATCAAGTTTCTGCATATTTATAATAAAGAAAAATTAAAAAAATAAAAAATATTTTTTAATATTACAATTTTTTATATATAATGAATAAAAATTTCTTGATTTTTATTCTCAATTTTCTCCTCCGCCACTCTTATTATCTCTCTACTCTCCTCTTTTAAATTTTGCATTATAATATTTTGTGTAGTACTCAATTTTATTATTTTTTATTAGGATTGATCTAGCAAATATAGAAAAAGAAAAATGTGAAAATGGACTATAACTACAAGATGCTACTCAAATTAATTTATGTGATTATGATACACAATTTCTTTTATTTATAAATTTGTGAGGTTTATTAGAATTTTTAAGTATAAATAAAAATAAAAAATATAACAAATAGTAATTTCAATGATAATAATTAGTCGCATGTGTAAATAATAATGATAATTCGACCTAAAGATTCAATGTTAAAACTAAGTTTTCTCCAATAACCTCAATTTATTTGCCTTAAAAATCTAAAACTAAGTAAATTTAAATAGTATGAACTCACTTTAATATAAAAAATACAAATTCTATGAATATCAAAAAATCAATATTATATATATATATATATATATTAAAAATATATATACATTTTGGAGCACATATAGTACTAATCACTTTAAAAAGTATGACAATTAATACACTAAAAAATATAATATATTAAATCCTAGGATAACCTAACTGAGTAATAGTCTTTTAAATTTAATCAAGTTTAACTTTATTGACTCATTTTATTTACTGCAATGATTTTTTGAGCGAAGACATAGTCAAATTGATTTCGATTATATTTTCAATGAATTCTAGGATAATCAATATTATGCAGACTATCAACTTATTTATCATATGATTCCTATGTTTATTAGTAGGAAGCTAAGAAGCACGGATACGGACACGGACACGGGGATACGACACGGCAGGATACGAGGATACGGCAAATTCTAAAAAACTAGGATACTGATATGGCTAGGATACAGCATGATAAAAAAAATAAAAAAAAAATAATTAATTATAAATATTAGGTATTTTATAAAATTCATTAAATTAAATTAAAATATTTTATTATATAAAATAAATATATATTATTTATTTTATAAAATAAAAATATTTTATTTTATTTTATTAAAATATTTTATTTTATAAAAATATTTTATTTTATGCACATCCCCACACAAATACGCCCGCCCCTGCCTCCCCCTCAAACACGCCTGCCCCTGTCTCTCCCCTCAATTGGCGCCGCCCCTGCCTCTCCCCTCAATTGGCGCCGCCCCTGCCTCTCCCCTCAATTCGCGTCGCCCCTTCCTCTCCCCTCAAATCGTGCCCGCTCCTGCCTCTCCCTCAAATCGCGTCCGCTCCCTGCCTCACCCTCAAATCGCACCCGCCCCCTGTCAGTGGCCAACGTCGCCCATGCGGCAATGTTGACCACCAGACGTCATCGGACATCGGGCACTATAGGCATGGATACGGCTGTCGTCTTCCGACACAACCATCCGATACGCCACGTGGCATAACGGATACGGATTGTTGCAATGATACGCCACGTGACGTATCGGACACGTATCCGTGCCGTGTCCGTGTCGTGTCCACGTGTCCAGATGTCGGATACACGTACACGACTGTAGGGAGCCGTGTCCATGCTTCCTTGGTAGGAAGAATATAATAAAATATTATAAATTATAAAAATAACTAATAATTAATAAATTTAAGAAATATAATAAAATAATATTTGTTACATCCAATATTTAGACAAATCATAATGATGTATCATTTTACATGTCTCATCACTCACTATGTAGATCCAAAATAAAATTTTTTAAAAAAAAATTTAGGATTTTCTAAAATATTTCAGATTCATGATTACTCTATCATATATAAATGTAAGAAGATGATCTTTAGTAAATATGATATTTAGAATAAAAATTTTAATATTATATTTAATGATACTTCAAAAAATAGATTCATAATTAATATTTTAGAATCAATAAAAATATACCACATTGAGTACAATTTATTACAATAAATATAAGTGTCTTATAATTAATTTAATAGTATATGAGAGAGAAAACCTTTTTTTTTCAATTTCTGCAACTCCACATTATATTCAACACTCCCCCTCAAGCTGGAGCATATACGTCATATGCACCAAGCTTGTTACAAATGTATTTAATCCTAGGACGACTGAGAGATTTAGTGAAGATATCTGCTAGTTGATCATTTGAATTACCAAAACTTGTAGCAACACATCCTGATACGATCTTCTCTCTAATGAAGTGACAATCAACTTCAATATGTTTGGTCCTTTCATAAAAGACTGGATTGGATGTAATATGTAATGCGGCCTGGTTATCACAGATGAGTTTTATCTTTTCATCCTTTTCAAATCTCAACTCTCGAAGAAGATGTTTCAACCATATGAGTTCACATGTTGCCAAAGCCATAGCTTGATACTCGGCTTCAGTGCTAGATCTAGCCACTACATCTTGTTTTTTACTCTTCCAAGATATTAGATTACCTCCAATAAAAACATAGTACCCTAAAGTGGAACGTCTATCTGTGGGTGAGCCAGCCCAATCTACATCTATGTAACCAACAACCTGAGTATGACCTCTGTTCTCGTACAACACACCTTGGTCTGATGTACTTTTGATATATCGAAGAATGCGGATTACGACATCCCAATGGCTATCACATGATGACTGTAGGAATTGACTAACAACACTCACAGGAAAAAAAATGTCTAGATGAGTAATGGTGAGATAGTTTAATTTACATACGAGTCATCGATATCTCCCAGGGTCTCCTAAAGGCTCCCCATGTCCTGGTACAAGTTTGACATTTGGATCCATGGGTGTGTCTACCGGTTTACAATCTAACATACTAGTATCTTCCAGGATGTCTAAAGCATACTTCCTTTGGGAAAGGACCACACCGAAACTGGATTGAGCTATCTCAATTCCCAAGAAATACTTGAGTTTTCCCAAATCTTTGGTCTGAAAATGGGTAAAAAAATGTTGCTTTAGTTTCTAAATACTATCCTGATCACTGCCTGTAATGACAATGTCATCCACATAAACAACCAGATAAATACACTGTCCCAAGGAGTTATGATGATAGAAAACTGAATGGTCTGTTGTACTGCGAAGCATGCCAAACTCTTGAACAATAGAACTAAAACGACCAAACCATGCTCGAGGAGATTGTTTCAAGCCATATAGAGAACGGCGTAACTTGCACACTAAACCAAACTCCCCCTGAGCAACAAAACCAGAAGGTTGCTCCATATAAACTTCCTCAGCAAGATCACCATTAAGGAAGGTATTTTTAATATCCAACTGATAAAGAAGTCAGAAACACATAGCAGTCATGGAGATAAGCAAACGAACAGAAGCAATCTTGGCAACATGGGAGAATGTGTCAGCATAATCAGAACCATAAATCTGAGTATAGCCTTTAGCAACTAAGCAGGCCTTAAGGCGATCAACTTGACCATCAGGACCAACCTTAATTGCATAGACCCAACGACAACCAACTGTAGATTTACCAGAGGATAAAACAACAAGATCCCAAGTGCCATTAGAGTGTAAAGCAGTCATTTCATCCACCATTGCCTGTCGCCAACCTGGATGGGAAAGAGCTTCATGGGTGCTCTTTGGAAGAGAAACAGAGGATATAGCAGAGACAAAAGCAGAATAGGGTGAAGATAATCGATGATAACTCAAAAAATTATAAATAGGATGAGGATTACGAGTAGAGCGATTACCTTTCCGAGTAGCAATGGGTAAGTCATCAGGAGAGGGTGGAGCCGGGGCAGGAGAAGCAGAAGGGATAGGAAGTGAGTCAGCAGGTGCCTCAGCAAACGGAAGAGGAGCATCGACACGAGGGCGACGATGATAAAACTGAGGTGGTCGAGGAGACACAACATCAGGTGAAGAGACAATGGGAATGGGCAAGACTACAGAAACAGGAAGAGACTCAGAAGTGGTGGAAAAGAATGGTGAGTCCTCAAAGAAAGTAACATCAGTGGAGATAAAGTAGCGATGAGTCTCAAAAGAATAACAATGATAACCCTTCTTAAGTCTGGAATATCCCAAGAAGAGACACTTCATGGCTTTGGCTGAAAGCTTGTCCTGTCCAGGAGTGAGAATATGAATAAAGCAAGTACAATCAAAGACACGAGGAAGAAGTAAATAAAGTGGTTGGTCAGGGAAGAGAAGGGAATAAGGAATCTGATCATATAAAACAGAGGAGGACATACGATTAATCAAATAACAAGCGGTAAGAACAACGTCCCCCCAAAAACGAAGAGGAACATTACTATGGAGGAGGATAGTACGAGCTGTCTCAACAATATGTCAATTCTTGCGTTCAGCTACCCCATTTTGTTGAAGAGTATGAGCACAAGAAGACTGATGAAGAATCTCATGATGAGACATAAATGAAGTAAAGGGGGATAAAAAAATATTCTCTGGCATTGTCACTGCGTAACACACGAATAGAAATATTGAATTTGGTCTGGATTTCAGCATAAAATTTCTGGAAAATAAAGAATAACTCAACTCGATTTTTCATTAAAAATAACCAAGTACATCGAGAATAGTCATCAATAAAAATGACAAAATACTGAAATCCTAAAGTAGACGCAGTCCGACAAGGACCCCAAACATCAGTGTGGACAAGCTCAAAAGAAGACTTTGCCCAATTATCCAAACGCTTTGGGAACGAGACACGAGTATGTTTCCCAAGCTGACATGACTCACACGAAAGCGACGACAAAGTGGAAAAACGAGGGACCATCTTCTGGAAGTTGGAGAGACTAGGATGGCCCAAACGACTGTGAATGAGAGAGAGGAGCATCAGTGAAAATGTAAACTGCATAAGATGAATCCGAGGTGAGGTGATAGAGGCCTTGAGACTCACGTCCTATGCCAATCATCTTCCCCGTACTCAGGTCCTGCAATGTCACAAATTTATCAGAAAATATAATAGAACAATTAAGAGTACGAGTGATTTTGCTGATGAAAATAAGATTAAAAGGATATTTAGGAGTATAAAAGACAGAAGTGAGATGTAGAGAATGTAGAGAAATGGCCAAACCAATACCTTTAGCCACAGTTTGAGAATCATTAGCTAAGGTAACAGTAGGTAAAACAGAGGTAGTAGTAATAAAGGAGAAAAGATCCTTATTACCAAATATGTGATCAGAAGCTCCAGAATCTAGAATCCAGGGTCCAAGAGAAGATGTGTAGGTAAGACAGGCAGAGGCATTACCAGGCTGGGCAACAGAGGCACAGAAGCCTGAGATGCAGAGGAGCTCGGAGGTTGAGGCAGCTGAGAATCAGAGGACTGGACCACATGGGCAGTGCGAGGAGGCCGTCCATGTAACTGATAGCAACGATCACGAGTGTGGCCAAGTTTATTGCAATAGGTTCAATGAGGACGTTGGCCCCTACCTCGGTTACCACTGCGGCCTCCTTGAGTGGTAGTGTGAGAAACTAACACAGAAGAATCTGAAGTGCTATCAGATGGCAAAGTTTGAGTGGACGAGATACGAAGGAGGCAAGCAAACACATCATCCAAGGACGGAACTAATGAACTGCCAAGAATCTGATCGCGGACATGCTCAAGATCCGGACGGAGGCTAATAAGAGTAAGGACCATGAAGAACTTATCAAGCTATGTTTGTTGAGCCCCAACATCAGAAGTAAGAGGCATCATAGTCAAGAACTCCTCCTTAAGAAAAGCAATATGACCAATTAAAGTAGATAGATCCAAGTCCTGTTGGCTGAGATGGACAATAGCAGAAGCCACCTTATAAAGACATTGGATATCATTCGTGTATAATCCTTTGGCCGGAGTCCAAATTTTAAAACAAGTTTTTTAGGCCCAAAGATGAAGAAGAATCTTAGGATCAACTGATTGCCACAATACACTACATAACTGGGCATCTATCTTCCTCCACTGTACACGGTCAATCTCAGGGACATTTGTATCCTGTGTAACCAGGTGATCCTCATATCTTTGACCCATAAACCATAGTTCAACAGAAACTGACCAGGAAAGATAATTGTCACTGTCAATCAATTTCTCCGAAGTAATCATAGGAGATCTAGATATAATAAAGGAAAAATGGAAATTTTAGCAGCCATATCTACTTCAGATTGAAAAGAGTCCTAGTACAACTTCAGATTGTGGCGTGGCAACACCCGAAAGGTAGAAGAATACTTTCGACGACACGTGCAGGGATTGGGGTGGAGAAAAAGTAGCCGAAAGTCTGTTCGGAGGGCCGGTGGAGACAAAAAATCCCCAAGGGGGGCACGTGCAGGGCTCGGATGGGAGATCCAGGGATGTAGGGAGGCTGGTCGGCATCAGGCGAGGCTGGAGGAGGAAGTGCATGGACCGTTTTCTGGCTCTGGCGCTTTGGAAAAAAAATGGAGATCCCCTCCAGACGCTCCTTGCGGTGTGGGCGGTGTCGGAAAAAGACATCGCCAGGGAAAAAGACGTCGCCGGTGTCGGAAAAAGGTGTCGGAAAGCTTCGGGAGAGAATTAGGTTTTCTCCCTTGACTCTGATACTATGTTGAAAAAGAGAGAGAGAGAAAACCTTTTTTTTCAATTTCTGCAACTCCACATTATATTCAACAGTATAAGCAAAAATATAAATTATTTCCATTATCATTTTAATTTCTAATTCAACGTAAATATGTAAAACACTTTTTAATTTTATTATTTTAAATAAATCAAAAATTAGAATTTTCAAAAAAAAATTAAACGGGCACATTAAAATTTAGGTAGCCCATGACCAGCATGATCCAACAATATGTTGCACAGACACGAATACGGACACGGAGATACGACACGGCAGGATACGGGGACACAACAAATTCTAAAAAACTAGGATACGGATACGACTAGGATACATCATGATAAAAAAAATAAAATTAAAAATAAAAATTATTAATTATAAATATTAAGTATCTTAAAATAATTTAAAATTCTGTATTTTAAAATAATGTAAAAAAAATTTAAACCCTCTAACACTCCCCCACCACCCTCCCTATACAGTTTTGATTTTCAAACTCTCCCCCCTCCCGAAACAGATTCCAAAACCCTCCATTCCCTTTATAGAATTAGGTTACCTTAGGTATTGTTGGCGCCTCGACGGTGTGCTCCTCCCCTCCCCGTTTGACGCAATGATAATTGACAACTATTTCTCGCAATCGGCTTGTCGGCAACTCATTGTCGGCGGTGTGCTCCTCAATTTGTTGGAGATATAGGAATAATAATTAATATATAGTGTATTTCTGACACGTTAGAATCATTAAAACGTGTCAGTTGGTAAATGACGCGTCTGTAGATAAACGACACGTCTGTTGTTAACGATGATTGTTTCCGAACAATGCGTCGGATATGTCTCTGACGCATATCCAATACGCTACGTGGCGTATCGGACACGTATCCGACCCGTGTCCGACCCGTGTCGTCATGTTCACATGTCCGACACGTGGACACGACGACACGGGTCGGACACGACGACACGGCAGTTCCTAGGCGTATCCGTGCAACATAGATCCAACACAGCCCGAGATCAACCCATCACAACTTAATATGGCAATGCCTGACAAAGGGCCAAATGGGTCATGCCAAGTTGAATGATTTTGGTATGGTGTCATACTGGCATGGCCCGAGATCCATCCCATGTTGTGTCATGACAAGATAGATCATTCCGGCATTACACAGCTCATTTGACATCCCCAAATAGAATTGGCATGCAATGCATGTTGTAATTATTGTAGCTGACTTTTAAATTTTTCAATTTTTTATTATTTGCCATACCACAATGCTAAACATGTTTATTTTTATTGAATTTTAAGTTTTATTAAGTTTAATTTATAATACAATAAAATTTAATTTTAATATTTTTATTTTTAAAAATTAAAATTTTACTTTAAATCAACACCAGCACTATACTTCGTAATGTTGGTGCCCGCTACTCTACCATCTACCGAATAGCATGATTCAGTGCCATACTACAAGTGTAGTGTAGAGGTGTCAACCAGGCCAGACAGGCCCGGTCCGGCATGAGGCACAGCACGATTCAGCAATGCCTGGGCTAGCCCGACAGGTGAATTTCCCGTGCCCGTGCCTCTGCCTGTCCACGGCACCAACCATGTCGTATCATGCCGAGGCCAACCGGGCCTCATGTCATGTCTAGCCCGGCACGGTACCGGGGCCCGTTGGCATGGTATCTCGGCACGAGCCGAGAAACCTCCTCAACGACAGAAGCTGAGCCTGACGGGCGAAACTCGCCAACCCCCAATAGTGAAGAAGCATCACGACAGAAGATCGGCACGGCGGCGCACCGCCAAAACCTAATTTTTTTTTAAATTAGGGTTCAGCCCAACGGGGCCAAACCAGGCGGGGGTATTGCCGGTCGCCCGTGCCGGGCTGACCACAGAACCACCGTGCCGTGCCTGGCCCGGCACGTAAGCACGAACGGGCCAACTAAAAATGGGCTAGACCAGCCCGGCACGTCCCATTTGACACCTCTAGTGTAGTGGCAATGGGGCAGTGGCTACAAGCCACAAACCTCCTCTATCCACTACCACTAAGCAGTGACCACTGACCAGTGGACTGGGGCAAGGAATGGGCACTGCAATGCATTTGCATGGCCACTAACCTGTCTGTACTCTGACCAGTAGCAGTGTCATGTCACTGCTAGCCAGCCCCAACATGATCTAATCCGACTTGACATGCCCAATTGAGGAATGTGGGTCATCTGGCAATGTAGGGCCAAACCTTTCATTTTCACATGCCAGCACGACATGGCCCGAGCACACATTCATGTTGTCTCCAGCACATGGTCTGGGTATCCATTTTGTATCATGACTAGAACAACATTCATAATTCAGGTCGTGCCAACCAAAAAATTAGGGTTTTAGGAGCCCAAATTTTACATGATTTGTGTAAAATTTGCACCCTTCTCTACAACCAATTGTACAACCCTGCCACACGGAACCAATGCCCCATCTCACATAATGAGTGTGCAACAAGTTCAAATGATAATGCATAGTGATTGTGTGTCCCCCCTCATTCAAACTTTGCATGTGCACTATGCTGGTAAGGTGCACACTCACAATTACAACAAAATTTACATACATGAACCTTGAGATTTATTTTGTCTAGAGTATTACTATGATATCATATAAAAATATATAGATTCAATAAATAAATTTTGATCCTTTGCGGCATGAGTTCGATCCTCACTATCTACTCCTCTAAGTACAAGGACGTAGATACCCATGTTTCCCCCCTACGACCCCATTGATAATAACATATAATTAAGGAAAATCTATGAAGTTGATTATTTTGATATATTCTCTTTGATAACTAATTTGACTTCTATTCACTCGTTTTCCCCTTGGTTGCATCTCAACATGACTCTTATATCAACTAGATGTCAAAAATATTTTTCCATAGTGATCTTAACAAGGACATATTTAAGGAGCAACTTTTATGGTATGGTGCACAGGGGTGAGTCAGAAAGTGTGCAAGTTTAGTCATTCTTTAAATGGGCTGAAGCAGTATCCTCGAACTTACTTTGGACAATTTACTGGTTTGAAACTTTGGGTGCAGTAATCTATAAAAAATCATTAACATATTATTTAGGTATTCACCTTCATGTTATATTCTACTTGTGGTACATGTTGATGATAGCATTATTAAAGATAAGATGATTCAAAAAGAATTGGTGCCCTAAAAAGGTTCAAAGGATCTCAGTTTTAGACTAAGAACGTAGGACAACTGCACTACTTTATGGGATTGAGGTGGCAAGAAATAAGCAAGCGATCTTGATCTCACAGAAAATATATATATTTATGATTTGTTGACATAAACTGAAATGTTGAATGTCAAGGAAGTAAAATCTCCTATGGGTCCAAGGGTGAAGTTGGTTCCTGAAGAATGGGAGGTACATAAGTTTCCAGATCGTTACAGATGAATTTGAAAAGTATGCAAGCTGGATTACTTGGTAATAATGATGATACATTTGTAGTCAGTACACTCAGCCAATTCATGACTGATCCTCATGTTTCACAATGAAATGCAATCATGCATATTCTTTATTTTCTTAGAGCAATGCAAGATAGACTTCAAGTTGGGCGACATTTGCAGTCATGCATATGCAGATGTAAGTTGGAAGCTTGTGCGGCTAACAAGCATCTCACTTCTGGATCATGCCTTTTTCTAAGTTATATTGAGATTAAATGCGGAGAGTACAAGAATTTAACATTGATTAATATGAAGATGTGGGTATCATGGTTGCTGGGAGAAATTGGTGTGACAATGAGTCTGTAATATGCATTGCTGCAAATCTAGTATTCCATGAGAATGAAACGCATATAAAAAGATTACAACATCATCCTGCAGGCATTTCAAAGGAAGGTAGTCATTTTCAGTCATGGGCAGTCACTAGAGCAACTGCCAGATATACTAAGTCTGTGTTAGGACCTCGAATTCATTTTCTGTGACAATTTATTTATGATAGATGTATATGCTTCGGTTTAAAGAGTATACAAAGAAAGGCTGGTATGTTGATGTAATTAGTGCACATGTTATATATCAGTGTGCATGTACATGAGAGTTATTATGAATGTGTATGTTACACAATAAATTAGTTTAGTGTTAGTTGTATTCTACGTGAATATAGCCACAGTATTATGATGTAACCTCGTGATATTTTCTACACACACACACACACACACACACACACACATACATTTGATACATATGTCTCAATAGAGATAATAGTTTTGATAATTCATGCATAGAGATGAGAAATAGGTCGGAAGGCCCTAGCATAGTCCATGGCATGGCCCACAAAAAAGCAACCCAAGCACCTAGCATGGTGGCACACTTTAGGCTATGTTGGGCCGTGTGGTTTGCTCCAAGTGTCAAATCTATAGTTAGCACAGCATGACCCAAGTGGCAGGCCTAAGTGGGCCAAAATTAGCATAGGAGAAAAATAGGCTTGGGTCAAGTTTGGATCATGAGTTTGGGTCAGGCAAAACCTGATCAAATTAGACATGTGAAATAAGCGTGCCAAAAAATGTTGAAAGGTAATCAAATATGATATGTGCATTTCACGTGTCTATTTTTTTTTAATTGGATCAGTTCAGACCACCTGACCCAATTTATTTAAAGCATTAATTTTATTAAAAAATTACAACACAATGACCGGATTGACTATTGATGTGTCATGTGTGTGCGCATGCATAACATAAGAAAAATTAATTCTTTGGCCTTAGTTTGCAAATTGGATTTTGTTTACAAAAGGGCTGGAAAGAATCCAACAAACAGAAGAATTGTCCAAAAATAATAATAAACAAATTAAACAATTAATATTTTAAGTTTTAAAAATTATATAAATACGTAAATAAGATTTATATTTTTAAATACTCAAACTATAATCTCATGTATTCTCTCTCTTTCAATTTCTCATAAAAAAAATTAATATTTTATTTTAGAAATTTTTTGGCATTATAAATAAAATTTTTTCATATTTATAACTATAAGTTTTCTTTTTTATTTTATTTATATCTTTTGATGGAAGCATGTAATCTGGAGACTTCCAGAATCTTATTTGCTCATTTTATAAGAGATTGCCTATATGATATTTTTATTGAATGTGAGTATGTTTTTTATATGTTTTGTATAATGGTTTTAACATTGCATCAGAATGAAAACCCTATGGTTTCTAGAAGAGAAGATTTCTAGAAAAAATAAGAGAGAAAAATACACAATAGAAACCCTACTGCACCAATCTATACTATTGCACAACAGGGAACACAATGGTGTGCCCAACAGTGTAAAAAAGAAAGAGGAAATCAAATTTGTGAGTAGCACTAACCCACTGTTGGTGTTAAAGTATGTGTAACACTAACTCACTATTAGTGTTGATTAAGGATGTTGTGATATGGCGTATAAACAGAAGACTTTTCCTACTCAATTTTTTTATAGGAATTTTCATACACAAACTATAGGTTTTCATTTTTATTGTCTTTTAATGGGAGCATCTTACTTGGAGGCTGCCCTAATCCTATTTGTCTATTTTATAAAAATTTGCTTGTATGATATTTTTATTGAATGTGATTGTGTTTTTTATATGTTTCATGATGTGGCTTTGACATTACATTAGAACCAAAATCCTAGGATTTCTAAGAAGAGATTTCAACAAAAAAAAATAGTAGAGATAAAATTGAGCAATCGAAATCCTAGTGCTCCAGTATCTAATATTGAGCAACATTGCACAAAAAAGAACACAACAATGTGCCCAACAGTGCAAAAAAAAAAAGAAAGCAAATTTGTGAGTAACACTAACTCACTATTGATGTTAAAGTATTTGTGTGACATTAACTCACTGTTAGTGTAAATTGAGGGAGTTGTGATATTGCGTATAAGTAGAAAATTCTTCCTACGATGCCTTTATTATAGGAAGAATGCTCACACCATGAGCAATTATTATATATTATTTTTATTGAATAATATGAGAGCTTTACTTAGTGATGAGATAGATATTTATTCATGTGTCTTCACATAGTTCATTTACTATAATACTTGCACTTATTAATATATATATATATATATATATATATATATATATATACACACACACCTCTTCTCTAAAACAATAATAGATATTTATTCTCATTCAAGTATTACAGATTTTTTACTTGTACTCTCACTTTTAACTTATAGATTATTAATACATGAATCAATATTTATCTTAATGACAATCATACATTATTCATTTTCTTTTCTTATTTTAAGAATATTATTATAACTCATAACAAATATTCAAAAATCATTTGATGTGATAATATTTAGCATGAATTTTTATAACTTCTCGTGTGATCGTGTAATATTTATTCTAAATTATCTTTTTTGTTTACTCAATACAAGTTATTTTTTCAAATAATTCAACTCTAATTTTATTTATTTTTATTAGTGATTATTTGTAGGATTAAGATTATGAAGAAGACTTTATTTGAGTCCGAACAAGATAAATTATATGTTTTCTCTTTGATAATATATCTTTCTAAATATTTTATTATGTTAGATTTTTTACATGTATATTCTCAAATTGATCATGGATTACTTAGTTACGTGGAGAATCATTTTACATGACCTTAAAAATATTACAGCCCTAAAGCATGAGACATGTCAATTATGAAAACTTACTGAAATTTCATATAATACACATCAATATAATTAAAGTATGAACTCATTCAATCTCATACATTCAAGTATTCAACTATATATAGACCTAGTATAAATGAAACCAAAAAGGATTGTAAGTATTTGAATTTTTTATTAAATATTACTCAAGATATACAAAGATATATCTCTTTCATGAAAAATCACGAGTATTTTTCTTTTAATATTTTATAAAAATATAATAAATCAATTTAATAAAATATTAAAAAACATTATGAAATAATAATGTATTAACATGTATGTCAGTTATATTTTTGAGAAGATGCAATTTAATCAATTTTATATAAATATTAAGATATAATAATATTTCAAAATATTAATTAATAAAAAAATAAAAAAAATAAAAAAAATAAAAAAAATAAAAAATATTAAAAATTAAAGATATTTTTTAAAACTCAAATTGCAATTATTGAAAGAAAAAACAAATATCATAAAAAGATAACTCGTATACTCTTACTTGGAAAGATTATTTTGAAATATATTTTAAGAGAATTTTTTAAATATAATTTACCTCATCAATAAAATATCATCTTCCATCTTTTCTCAGTATGCACCATTTCAAATCTTATATTTTGAAGAAAATTTATTCAACTAGCCTTGTAAAATTTTTTGGTGTACTTATATTATCCTTAATCATTCTCTGTGATGAGATAAGTTAATATCTAGATTCTTAAGATATGTCATCCTTAATATTCTAATATGTCAGGCAAAGAATATATATGTATTTTTTATTATAAACTATCAAATTTTAGCAATTATATATCTTATCTTTTTTATCAGAACTCATTTTTTTTAAAACATAATAAACGTAAGTCTAGAAATAGCATCTAGATTAATTATACTTCATTCTATACTTGTAGTCCTGCTCCTACCTAGACAACTATATATATATATAAATAATATGATATTATCGACTATATCTATATATATTAGTACTTAATATGATATTACTTACATATATAGTTATCAAACTGGATGAACGGCCCAGGCCCAGCCAAATTCAGGCGTGCCTGGCTCGGGATGGTACGATACATTAGCGTGCCTTGGCCCATGCCGAGCACACCCTCGGCATGAGTCATGTCGTGCCATGCCAAGGGTTTCTAGCCTGCGTGCCATGCGTGGCACGGCACACACCGAGCGATGCCCAACAAGGGGACGACGCTGCGATGCCCGATGAATGATGACTCGACATGCCCAATGGGTAATGACAGAATGGCGCCAAAACTTATTTTTTAAAAAATTCAACCGACCCAACCCAAACCAACCAGCCCTAACCTAGGCGGTTTTAGGGCCATGAGCCCGTGTCGGGCCTGCTCTCCAAATAAACATGTTGTGCCATGCACGGCATGGTACTGTAGCGTGTCATACCAGGCACGGAACACCAACCCAATTGGGCCCAAAAAAATGGGTCAGGCTTGATATCTCTTCATACTTAAAATCATCATATCTATCAATAAGTTTAAACCATATTAATTCTAGAGAGAATGAAATTTTTTAGGAAGAAATATCACATTCAGATCCAAATAGCACAGTAGTTCATGAGGCTTCCCTAGTATAAGTTCATATTAAGTCAGTAACTAAAAACTTGACCACTAATGGCTTAAAAATGAGCTAACCAAAAAGAAAGATGACCATGCATCTAAAACCTTGAATTTTGACATTTCCAATTGCTCTTAAAAAAGGATAGATGAGATATACTCTACACCCAATTCCTTAAGTTTTGTCATACTTATTTTATTCTATCTTTTATTTCTTTTAAAATTTTTCTCGATAATATGAAAATATTTAAGTCTCCTTCTAAGACATCCTCTTGCTCAAAATGATATCAGCTCTTTGGTAAGTTAGTACCAAGCCCTTTGGAAAGTTAGTACCAAACCCTTTGGAAAGTCCAGACATTTCCAAAAGATGATATCACTCAAAATGATATCATCTTTAAATTTTTCTCGATGATACTAAAATAGTGATAAAAATTTTAACATTTCCTATCACTCTAATGAGACATGGAAGCTAGTTCTATGCCCTTTGGAATGTTCTGTTATTAATTGTAATTAAAAGTTTGCAATAACGACAAATCCAAATTGAAATGTTGATCATCTATAGGTAAAACTTTTAGTAAGGTCTGAAGGGATTCACTTAGACATTGATATTGCCTATAATAATATTTATCAAGATGATTTCAAAACAAATTATTATTTATCTTGTAATATTTTACATATAGAAAATACATCAACTATGCTTGAAGAATATATTTCATAACTTTGAGAATAAATGTGTATATAGAGCATTCACCTGAATTTCGAGTAGCACTATCAAAAATAATTAACAGATTATAAAAATATTATATGATCTAAAATAATCAAAAATAACTTGATTTGTGAGAAATAAGAATTTCACAGTCAATCACTTTTTTTGGTAACACAGTATATTACAAATTTTTCATCTTTTTTTTGATAAATATTAATAGCAAAGTAATTTTATTGATTATTTATATTGATAATATTCTAATTACTAAAGATTATAAGTTGTGGATCACTCAACTCAATAAATATTTGCAATCGCAATTTCAAACAAAATATTTTGAAAGACTCAGATATATTCTTAATATAAAAATAAATTATTCTATGAAAAATATCATCTTATTAAATATGAAATATGTGCCTGATACTCTTGATAATATTATTCTTTTGGGTTGGCTTCTAGTAGATACTTCAATTAACATAGGTATTAATTTTACTTCTAATATGATCTATCTAATTGACTTTATTCTTTAAAAAAATAATAGAAAAAATTAATTATATGATAATGACTAAAGAATATTTAGCATAAACAAATAGTATAATTAGTCATTTCTTTAATTCTCTGCGAGAAGTTCACCTTAAAATAACTCTGTACATATTGAGACATATAAAAAAATCTACAGAGTTTAAGATCTCTTTCAAAAATAATGGTCACTTATAATTTACTAAGTATTTAGATTCAAATTTAATACTAGTATGCACCATAGTTATTTAAGGCACAAGACGCACTGAGGTGCAAAAGCTTTTTGGGGCCTTAAGGCGCAAGGCGCACTTGAGGCGCGGGCTTTTTTATTTGAGGCACACCCAGCCTAATACACATAAAAATTATATATTTTACTAAATATAGTCTTTAATTTTTATCTAATAATAAACTAAAGAACATCAAAGATAAAAATCAAATATTAATAGTGCTCCCATCATCCAAACATTCAAAATTTCAAAACAAAATAACAAACATTCAAAGTTTTAAAATAAAATAAACACTCATGTATCTACATCTAAATCTAAATCAAGAAAATTTTCATCAATATCATCTCCATCATCAATCTTCCACTCTCCCTCTTCTTCATCTTCCTCTCCCGATAAATAGATCGTCTCTTCATCTTCCTCTCCCGATAAATAGATCGTCTCTTCATCTTCATCAATCAAAGCAAGAGTAGGAGTATGTTTAGAGCTAGATAGTCTTGACTTTGATTTTGGTGTTGGTGTTTTGCTTGGTTTAGCTCTTGTATAAACCCTAAGCTCCTCAGCTCCACTAGCTCTTGCAACATCACCCCATATTAAATCATCACCTTCAAACACCAAATCATCTTCTGCAATACCTTCATCTTTCATTCTTCCCATCAACTATTCGTTGCTATCATCTATTTCTTTCAAGATAATGGGATCAATGATATGACGCTCAGTATATCTTTTCATCAAGGTTCGGTTGTATTTAATGTACATCAAATCATTCAAGCATTGATGGTCCAAACTATTTCTCCTCTTGCTATGAATCTGAAAAAACAAATAGTTTTCATGATTATATCTCAATGTTTTAGTTTCGAAGAATCTAAGCTACATTAAATAATATTGTAACTTATAACAAATTCAATTGCATATAATTGCTTTAGTACCTGGCTCGATGTCTGCCACCGCCGAAACTGGAAGTCGACGCCTGCCGCGCCTCACCCGCCTGCGCCTCACCTGAAGCGAAACATTTTTCCCGGGAGTGGTGGCGTCTGAGCTTTAGGCACACCTCAGGCGCACCTTTCATTATTATGGTATGCACCAAGAGAATATCTACTATAAGATTTTCTACTTTTCTTGAATAAAATATTCTCTTAAAAAAATTAAAAATAAATAATTATTTCAAGATCAAATACAAAGATAAATTAAATTGCTGATGATAGTTACTTGTAAAATATTTTAAATATAATATCTACTCAAGAAAATCAAGTAACTGCTCACTTCTCTCACAGCCTTTTACTATTGCTATCAAGTAGCGAGACATATAATCTTCAATCTAGTATTTCAGAAATAAACAAAATATATAAATATAAATTATTTCTTACTCAGAGAAAATTTAGGATATAACCATCACTACAACATATCAAATAGTAGAGTAACTAGTATGCATCTTGATGGAGATCTTAAAGAGACTTCAACTTATCTTTCTCTCCTTCAAGTATAATATCCTAGACCTTAACACACCAACTTAAGAAGAATATTCAATTTACAGCTTCACGATTTTTTTATTTAATTTGTCTTTTTAAGGGAGCAATTAAAAAGTGGAATGCCTAAATCCCATTTGTCCATTTACAAAGACTTGCTTGTATAATATTTTAATTAAATATAAATATATTTTTTATATGTTTTGCGTTGTGACCTTAACAAAAAATATTATATAAATAATTATTATAAAATATAAAAAATAATCATTTTAATATAAATAAATTAATATTAAAATAAATTTATTTAGATAAAGAAAACTCAATCAAAAAATTCATAACTATTAGTCACCCAATTATAGGTCAACCCAAGCACCTAAAAAAATTAAATTTCATAAATGAACATTTATAATTTGAACTCACTTTAACATATTAGAAAAAAAATATTATAAAAAATAAAAAAAAATTAGGCACAATATAAATATTGTAATAAATTTTACAGTTATGAAACTAGTGTTAAGACCAGTGTTTTAAAAGGTATTTTTTCTTTAAAACCTTGACACATGCCTCAAAGCGAGATGTTCGTAAAATACTTCAAGACATTAAAAAAACATGGAGCTCAACGAAGCTCCATCATGGAGTTCGACGGAGCCCCTCGAGTTCCATGATGAAGCTCGTGCAACACCAGCAAACTCCACAATGGAGCCACTAGAGCTCTACGGAGCGCCATCAAGTTTTCCATAGAGCAAGAGAGATAGGCGAGGGCGAGGGCGAGAGGAGAGGAAAGACAAATTAATAAATTATCAAATTATTTAAAATTTGATAATAGTATTAATTAATAAATAATATTAAATTAATAAATAATATTAAATTAAAAATAAAATAAAAAGAAAGAATTTAATAAATTTAAATTTATTAAAATTTTAAAAAGTATTTTAATTTGATAATTTGATAAAATTATCAAATTAATAAATAGTATTAATTATAAAATATTTCATATTATTTATTAATAATAAAATAGTATAATTTACAATGATACAATTATTTTAAATTTATTAAAATTAAATTTATATTATAAAATATTTATTAAAATATTTCATACTATTTTATTTTATTTTTTAATATATTATAATTTATAAAATATGTATTAATTATATATTTTATATTTATAATTAAGGGGCATCTTAAAAATGCTTTTTTAAACTTTGATTTTTTATTTTTTTATTTATGTTATTTTATTATATATATTTTAAAATATTAATTAATTATATATTATAATGCTCAAAAAACTTACCCCTTAATACCTCGGGGCTTACATCTCGCTTCACGAACACAAAAATGCATCATCTTACTCTTTTGCCTTTTAAAACTTTGGTTAAGACTAAACAATTAAGGAGATAATGAACAATACACCAAAACACATATTAAATTAGATCCTAAGTAAACATAATTTCAGTGACCAAATTCATTTACTTTCATGAGCTTGCAAAAGAAGAAATTGCTAAAATAAATATTAATATCAATCTTTTACTTAAATTTGAGGAAGATCATAGACTAATTCATTATAAACATAAATACTTTCAACTCACTTTTCATATAATCCTTAAATTGACCTCTAGGATTGATATAATAAAAATATATAAATTTAATAAACAATTAATAATTAATAATATTAGAAAACATAATTGAGTAATATCAATAACATCTAATATATAGACTTTACATAAAAAGATTCTTTTTATATGCATTATCATCTATTATGTTGATTCGAATTAGAAACTAGATACAAAAAATATTATAATTTCATGGGATATTAGATGCTTGTGATGGTATTATCATATATGAGAATCAATTGAATATCTTTAGAGAATATAAAATACAACACAAAATAAATAATATAACATTTGATAATACGATAAATAATAATGTCAAAATTAGTATATTTGTAAAAATCATGAGAGAATTTCTTAGCTAAGACTTTTCGAATTAAATTTGTGTCAACTATCACATAATAAATTTAATAGTGCAAGTCACCTTTAAAATAATTTTTCACTAATTACAATCAATTTAAATTTATTAAAATATATTTAGACATCTAAAAAATAACTAGAATTATAGTCTATGCAAGTCAATAGATTACAAAAATTCTCAATAAACACATTGGTTACCAACATATTATATCCACCTTCATTAATAATAAATCAAGTAAGATGATAATTAATAAATTAGATTGTAATATATGATTTTCATTTTTAAAATTCATAAAAATATTTTATGATATGACAAACATATATTTATATGTATAGACTCTCACATCATGCATTGCACTTTGGTACATATGCAATATAAATAGTTATTTTAATAATATAGAGAATATTCATACTTTTGTAACAAAGCTATTAAGATAGAAAAATAATATTTAGAGTACTAAGCAACCATTCAATATCGTTATTGCTCTATTGTAGAGGTGTCAAACGGGCTGGTCCGGCACGGCACGGCCCGTTTTTCACGAGCACGATCGTGCTACCGTGCCGTGCCGGTCCCGCTCGGGCACGCCTTGGACATACAGGCCAGGTGGCAGGGCCGGGCAGGCGGGAGCCGGGTCGCAGGACCGGGGTCCGAAAGGCCGCACAGACTGACGAAGAGGCAGATTAAATTTTTTTTTATTGTAAATTTTATTGATTAAGGTTAAGTATAGAGTATTAATTATTAAATATAATTTTTTTAAAAAATATTAAAAATTAAAATTAAATAAAACATACAAATATTAGAAAATAATTTTTTTATCAAATTCAAATTAGTTTAGCTTTTTTTATTTTTATAATTTATTAATTATATATTAAAGTTATTAATTTTTAAAATAAAATTTAAATCGTAAAAAAAATAAATCAATACATTATGTTGGTAAAAATTAAAATTAAAAAAAAATTAAACTACACAAATGAAAAATTATCAATCATGCTTTTGAAACCAATGGTCCGAACAAAACAAGTATTAGTTTCAACACAACGTATGGTACAAACAAAGCGTATAAATACAATGAATAAAAAAACATCGAAAAAAAAGAGCAGATCAGCATCAATCATCAAGCAGCATATCATGAGAATCATCAGCCGCAACATCAAGATCAGTATCATATGGATCATCATCATCGGCAATCAGCTCCTCCGCCATCGTAATGGATGTGGATGCGACTGCAGTGTCTATCACAGTCCCAGCTTCAGCACGATCACGGATGCTAAACCTCGATTCCTCCCAATCCTTGAAACATGCCAAGGCCTCAACCATATCTGGACGTAATCTCGATCTCCTATCCGAAATCACGTTCACTGCAACAGAAAAAGCAGACTCCGATGCTACGCTCGACACCGGAGGAGTCAGTAAATCCCGTGCCATCCTAGATATCACGGGATAGGTGGACTCATATGATTTTCACCACTGTAATAAATCAAGATTCTTATTATCAGAATGTGATAGGATTGAGTAGTAATCGATATCTAAGTACCGAGACAGCTCACTCCTATGTGATGGTCCACCCCTACGTTTCCCCCTAGCTAGGTTAATGGAATAATCATCATCTCCGAACAAGGTATCAATGTCCGTAATCACAGTCTCACCACCACCACCACCATACCTAGTATCGTAGTATGTGAACAGGTCTGTCAACTTCTCGTAAATGAACCCTTCAGGTGGCTCTTCCAGGTTCATGCACGAGGAAATGAAAGTCATGGTGTTTTCTACCCCTTTCACCTTAGCCCTGGGGTCCATACATGCAGCGAGGTAATAAAGAGATGGAATTGTGGACCAGTACTTCAAGTACTTGGTCTCCATCTCTGCAACCATATGGCTAAGCGTCAGGTCAGCTCGATACTTCCTAAACATGCTACTAATGTTGCATATACACCGGAGTGCAATGCAAGTGGTGGGCGTATCAACCGACGAACACATGTTCGTCGTGTCATAAAATATCTTCAGGAATTTCATAAATGAAATTCCTGAAGCCCAGTCAGTGTCGTCAATAATAAGTTCGCCACTCTTACTATTGACGTAGTCGGATATCACGTGTTCGTATCCAACACATGATTCCAACATCAGGTATGTGTAATTCCAACGATGTCTCACATCCGATTAGAATTTCTTCTTCTTAAGATTCACAAACAAACAGAGACTATCAAACTCTTGTTGTCTGCAAGGAGTGCGAATATACTTGAGTGCATTGCGTATATTTTCCAACGCGGGGGGACACACCTTCATACCCGCTTGAACTATCAGGTTAATCACATGACACATGCATCTGACATGAAAGATCTCTCCTAATGGTGTGTCTCTAATATTCCTAACAAACATATTGATCGCTACTCCATTATTAGAAGCATTATCGAAAGTGACACTAAAAATTTTATTTTGAATTTTATATTCCCTAAATATTTTCATCATACACTCAAAAATGACCGGGACATCATGAGGATGAAGAATCTCAGTGAATCCTAATATTTTTTTATTGATTATCCAGTTAGAATCTACATAGTGACTCGTGAGACATGCATAAGAAGAATCATCATGACATGTCCATATATCGGACGTCACGGACACCACTCCACTATATGCCGTAAATTCCTTAATTATTTTTTGTTTTTCTAACTTATATATCTTTAGTATGTCACTCCTAGATGTGGACCTAGGAATCCTACGATAGGAATGCTGAAAATAAGTCTGCATGATGCACACTACCCTCGGATCTTTCGAAAATCTGATCGGAAGACCCATCAATATGATGAGTCTGGTCATGCCGTCCCTACCCAACTTGCTGGAGTATACGAATGGAGTAAACTTTGAGACTGAACTCGATCCAGTCTCAAAAAATGTAGAGCCAAGTTGGGTTTGCCTAGGATCTAAGGGTCCATGTTTTTTGGTGCATAATTCAGCATGCCTCTTAAGGTGCCCAGTCCTACATGTACTCTTGCATGTTAAAAGTCTCATACAATATTTGCACTGTGTCATTTCAAGTTCCTCACCCCTAACATTTACTTGTGTTATGATTTTAAAATGAGTCCAAACTACATAAGTTTTCCTAGTTTTTTATTTTTTAGAACTTTGGGTAGAGACGACTGGAGAAACCAAATTTTCAGCAGCCGCAGACGTCTGTGTAACACTAACATTTTCATTTTCCAAATTTAAATACGTGTCAGGTGTATTTGTCATTTTTTATGTTTTTTTTCCTATGTTTTTCTAGAGAGAGAAGCTTTAGAGAGAGAAATTAAATAAAAACGTAAAATAAATTACCCGGTAAAAGCAATGAGGTCAGTCACGTGCAAGGTACACCGCAGGAAGCTCTGATGTTCAAAACTCAAGTAGAGTTTCACGAAAATCCAAGCCAAAATCAAAATCCCGAGGCCCGAGCGAGAGATGCACGGTTTATGTGAGAGAGAGAAAGTTTTGAGAGGTGATATGTTTTTGAAAAACATAAATGTTATAGGAAGGAGGGTAGAATTTATAGGATAAAGAAATTAATTTTTTATAAAAAAAGAAATTTTTTTATTAATTTTTTGAATTTTTAATATAATTTTAAGGGGCAAAATCACGAGGACCGTTGGATTCTGCCCCCTAGCCGTTGGAGGCGAATCCAACGGCTGAAATTCATTAAAGTTTGAATTTTTTTTTTGGCCGTTGGGATTGGTCGGGTCTAAGCCCGTCGGGGCTTGGCAGTCGGGACCGCGGGTCGGGTCCTATCAGACCCGACCCGTGGTCTTTTTACCGGGGGGGAGGTGCATGGGACGAGTCATGACTCACGCGGCACGCCCACGCCCCACGCGTGAACCCGGCACGGGACGAACCCGTGCCGGCGTGCCATGCCAGGCCAGGCACGGCACGGGCAGATTCTAACCCGGGCACGGCACGGGCCCGGGTACGGTTTAAAATCGTGCCGGGCCAGCACGTTTGACACCTCTACTCTATTGTGTACATAGATTATAAGATTAAGGTTAACTAAAAAAAATATTATGAATTTTATATGTAATTATATGAATTGATCACAAGA
Source organism: Sapria himalayana (assembly GCA_029783825.1). Lineage (NCBI taxonomy): Eukaryota > Viridiplantae > Streptophyta > Magnoliopsida > Malpighiales > Rafflesiaceae > Sapria > Sapria himalayana. The sequence goes on along the minus strand of JAREIK010000171.1, from coordinate 475,278 downwards.
AGCAAAAAAAAAACTCATGAACAATTACAAAACTTGTTTAATATTATAAAAGTTAGTATGAAAATTATATCAAGACTTCGAGTATAAAATTTATATCTTATTCACAAATAACAATTTTTTCATTCAATTAATTTGAGATAAATGATACTTAAATACTACTTACTATTTTAGTTGATCATACAATAATATAAAATTTTATAAAATATTAAGTTGGTGGAAATCAAATCAATCCACTTTTCTCATGTTATCAAAAAAATATATATGATCTATTAACCTCTTTTAAGTTTAGTATAACATTTGAGTTATTTTTTTTATTTTTGTTACCCATGATTTATTGACACATGATTTATTGACACATGATTCACTTTAATTTGATATTATAAAAATTTTGACTTACTTAAAGAATTGCGAATATACACGAATGGGTCTTTAAGCAAAAGATATTAGAAATTATATGCAATTAGATAAAGATAAATGTGAAAACCCCAACACATTTTCTTATGATGAGTCTGTTTGTCGTAAAGGAATGGTTGATTACATAATAAGAGCTGAACAACTTTTTAATATGATGGAACCTGATGATTATTTAGAAATAATTCAAACATTAATTAATCCTCAATTCAAAGGTTGGTCCAGAAATACTGTTAAAAGATATATTATGAAAAAATTTCAAACAGAACGAAAAAATTTAAAATAATATTTTATAAATTTTGAAGGAAAAATTTGTTTAACATCTGATATTTGGACATCTTTAATGCATAAAGACTTTTTATGTATTACTGCTCATTATATAGATAGTGAATGGATGTTAAATAAAAGAATAATTTCATTTAAAACGATAAATACTCTACATAATGGTACAAATATATCAACTTTAATAAATGATGAAATTATAGATTTAGGTATTCATGATAAAATATTTACAATAACATTAGATAATGCTTCAAATAATAATGCAGCAATACAAGGATTAAAAAGATTTTGGCAAATAAACGATGATCATGCAAAATTATTTCACGTACGTTGTTGTGCACATATTTTAAATTTAATTGTAAAAGATGAATTAAAACAAGTTGATAACATATTAAAAAAAATTAGAGACATTTCATATAAAATTAATAATTCCCAAGCAAAACATAAATTATTTTTTGATTGTTGCAAAATTACAAATATGAAAAGAAAAAATATAAGTTTAGACATACCAACTAGATGGAATTCTACTTATAAGCTTTTACAAAATATTATAAAATATAAAAAAGTAGTTCAATTATACGAAATACAATTATCTAAGAATAATAATAATGATGTAGATGTTGATGTATTAACTGATTATGATTGGCACATTGCAAACCTACTACAAGATCTTTTTGAAATTTTTGATACTTCAACAAATATTTTTTGTAGTGTGTATTATTCAACTTCACATCGGGTCATTATGCAAATAACTAGTATTTATATGGTACTTCAAAATTATTTAAGTTAAGAAATTTTTAATGATACAATTTTTGCAATGATAGAAAAAATTAAAAAATATTGGGGAGAAATACCTTTAATTTATTATATTGGTTTAATTGTGGACCCTAGATTAAAACTTGATGCTTTTGATGAATGCTTGCCAGTTATTTGCAATGAAAATCAAATGAAAATTGAAGAAATTAAAAATGAAGTAAATTCGTCATTATATATTTTATATAATATTTATAATGAAAAATATGGTAATAATATTAGTTTGATAGAATCATCATCCACGACAAGCTCTTCATCTTTTTATAAAAACCCTTTAGAAATGTTTAAAAGTAGAAAAAAGATAACAACTAGTTCTCCAAATAATACAACAGATATCATTAGATATCTCAGTATAGAAACAATTCTATTTGAAGATAATGAAGATTTTGATATTTTAGAATGGTGGAAAAAATAACAAATTAAATACCCAGTGTTATCTATTGCACGTGATGTATTAATCGTGCCTGTGAGTACAGTCACATCGTAAGCTGCTTTTAGTACAGGTAGAAGAGTAGTTAGTAGAAAGAAATGTAATTTGTCACCTCAAGCAATCGAAGCAGTAATATGTTTAAAAGATTAAAGTTTAGCGGACAAGAGATTGCATGATCATGTTCGCGAAGCTAAACTAGTGACTGATACAGAGAACTTAAAAATATCAAGACATGAATGAATCAAAGATAATTTCTTGTCACCATAAAATAATGATTAAAATATTTTATTGGAAATGTATATTGTATTTTTATTTTATTATGGTTGAAAAGTACAAATGATTGACAAATAAGTAGGTGTCAACCTAGTTGGGATGTACTTATTTTGTAGTGATGAAAACTTTTCATACATTTCTAAATATAATTATATTTGATTAATAAAATTATAAATGATGTATTTTTTATTTTGAGTTGTTTAATTTGTTTTTAAGCTTACTTTTTATTTAACTTTGAATACAATTTAAATAAAAAACCTATGTGGAGGGGTTGGGCTTTAGGTGGGCTTTTAGACGGGCCTATAAATGTGCTTTTAGGCAGGCTTCTAAACGGACTTCTAGGTAGACCTCTGGACGAGCTTCTGGGGTGGGCCTCTGGGCAGGCTTTCTGGACGGGCCTATGGGGCAGGCTTTTGGGCGGGGGACTTTTTGGGCAGGCAAAAAATCCCATACTTCTGGCCAGCCCACCGGGCCGGAACGGGCCTAAAATGAAGTCTGCGGCCCATCCAGGCCTTTGACGAGCTTGTGCCGTGCTTGAGCCTCTCAGGCTTAGACTGACTAAAGCCCTTCGGGCTGAGCCAGACCCAAAGCAAGCCCCGGGCCTTTTGGAGATCACTGGTTACGACATAATAAGATAAAATAAAAATAATTATTCTTACAAATATTATCATTAAAAAATAATTTAGATAAAAAAAAAGTCTTCAAACATTATTTTTACAAATATTCAAATACAAACATAAGTAATACTAAAATTAAAGATTAATATTTTCTTCTAAATCAAATAAAATGATTTCGAGTTCGGGTTCATCAAAAAAAAATATCAGCAATCTCAAGAATTATAGTTTTCTCTATATCCATTGAATCAAAACCATCACCTCCAATATCACACATTTTAAATTCACTTTCATTATAGTTTAGAGATCTCCTTGACAGAAATTAGATTATCATGGACATAAACCAAATCCTCAGTTCTTTGTGGTGTCAACTTGTTTCTCTTAATAGAGTGAATAAAATTATATGTGCTTCAATTTCTTTCACAACATATTAATAGGATTCATGTATCACCTGTCATTAATAGAATCACATTAGAAAAATCTTTTAAAAATATAGAAAAAGTAACATACTCGTCATTTGCTTGACACCTTTCACCTTCAATTGAAAATCTCTCAAAATATTTTTTCTCTCTTACTATTTTTATATCTCGATGTGGTGGAATACGATCATGAGACTCATCAAGCCATTATTGACTATAATACCTACAAGTTAAGTTATAACATAATTTATAAAAAGTTAAACATCATATAATATCATTTATTCTTAAATTATCAAAGCCTACAATTTAAACTTTTAAGATTACTTTGAATTTAAGAAATAAGCTAAGGAATATAAAGGTGTATGACTTTTAGTCCATCTTTCCACCAAGATTCCATTCACAATATCAAAAAATATACAAGTATAATTATAAAATGATTCATATAAGTTCAAATATAGTTCAGCTTTCAATCAAAACTTTAAATATTTAACTAATAAATCTTAATCATATCTTAAATTTTCTATGAAGCTTTTATGTTCTTTTTTATAAATAATCTCCTTCATTTTTTTGATCATCAAATCTCACCACTCATAAATATTGTGAAAGCATGGTCTGTCAGTGTCAGCTAATCGAAGTATCTCATATATGATAATTGTAAAGCTAAGGATATAATCCATATCCATCCAAAAGTCTTCATTTAAGATTTTATCTTTTACTTATTTAGCTTTCATTAAATCATCTTCTTTATATATTTTTAATTCTTCACTTATCACTAATTGCTCCAAGTCTTTTTTTTATTGTCTTAAATCGTTGAAGCATAGTAATAATTGAAGTAAAATGTGTATTGGGTACTGAAAGTAACTTTAACTTGCAATGATTATTAAACATTAACAATCTCATTACATGTTTCATAATAAAATTCTTGATGAAAGATGCATCACTTGAAACCCGAGAGATTCAACCACATTGTTCGATCACATCATCATATTTTGGGTGTGTTGATGATGCACATATATTCATCAAAGCAAGATTAAGAGTATGAACAACACACGGGATCCAAAAGATATGCCAAACATTTGCTTCCACAATGTGTCTTGCTGCTTTGCAAGCTGTAGTATTATCAGTTATAATTTAAACTACTTTTTAAGAACAAATCTCTTGTATAGTGTTAATCAAAAATCAACTATAAAGTTCATGTCCTTAGTCTCCCTTTCACAATTTATTGCTTTCAAAAATATTGATCTACTTTTAGAGACTGTCATGATGTTAATAAATTGTCTTCTTAGAAGATTTGGTCATCCATCACTGCAAATGCTCACTCCTTCTCGTTCTAAGTCTTCTTTATTAGTTCTATAAGATTTTCAATATTATTGTTCTCCTTCTACAATAATGTAGTTCTTAATACATTATAACTTGGTGAAACATAACATGGAAGTTGACGTGTACTTTTAAAGGCACGAGCATAATAAGAATTTCTAGCAAAGTGAAAAGGCAACCCCCTAGTGTAAAACATCCTAGCTTTCTCACTATCAACTATTTCACATGTACCCATATTGAATACATTTTCAATTGATCCAATAGATCTCTTTCTCCTTTTTGGATCAATAGCACTAGCACTAGAAGAGAAATTCTCAAAATTAAATATTGCAACGTTTGATGTGGGTAAAGGAATTTGCTTAAGATTAGATTGTCTCACTATTTTTTCAGCTTCCTCTATCATCTTTTGCATCTCAACCAAATTTTCATTCGTTACTTTAGTACAAGATACAACCTCAGCTCATTTAATTTTCAACAAGTGAGCCTTTACTCTAAAATATGATCCTCTATATATTTGTCTATAAAAATTATATTAAAAAATAACATTTCATCATCATTTTCCTTTACCCAATTTTGCTTCTTTCATGACATACCTCCATAATAGAGCATTGTCATCTTGATTATTCTGTTGATTACTTGAAGACTCAGAATTACTACTCATTGTATAATTTTACATGATAAAAAAAGTCATGCATCTAAATAAATCTATTATTTCAAAGCTCAATCAATCTTATTTTTTTGTCCATCTATATAATTAGACTAATAATATAAAATTTACATATTATGTTCAGTTAAATTCAAAATATATTATAAAACAATTATACTTGGGATTTATAATTCATTTACTGCTCCCAAATTAATAATTCGTAATAAAAGCTCTAATTTCAACTTCATAATAAAATCTCTTTCAGAATAGATGATTTTATCTCACCCACTCTCGGAGTTTGAATTGTGCCATCCCCCCCTCATACAATCCCAACATTCCAACCCCCCTCCTCCTATTCAAACCCCATCCCCGTAGGTTGAATTGCCTCCCCCCCCCCTCCAAGTTCCAACTGCCTCCTCTTTCCACGCAAGATTTTTATTCCAAACAAATTACAAAATTTATTCGAATGATTTTTATCCCACAGCAACATACCCCGATGGATTTTCATCCTACAGTAGCCCCTCGTGATTTACCCCCCTTTTCTCTAGCATTTTCGACGACAGCGTGTTGATATCCAATGTCCAATCCAATTTTTTGTGTCATTTTTGTGTTTGTGAGAGTGTCTAGTATCGAATAAGTCCAAAATCAAAGTTTGGGTTTTTTTTAAGTCCAAAATCTGTCTAAGCCATGTCTAAACCATGTCCAGTCATGTCTAAGTTGTGTCTAAGTCGTGTCTGGCGTGTATCCAAGGCTTTGACCTACTATTTGATCAACGATATGTCATGTGACATATCGAACACGTATTCGATGTATGTCTATTCTGTATCCACGTATCCAAGTGTCTGACACACTGACACTCCTTCAAGTTGCCATATCCATGCTTCATTGCTTCTCAGCAACTTAATACAACATTCAATTTGAATCTTAATTTTTTCATCAATTTTCATAAAAATTAACAAAATTTGAGATACTTCATTAAATACTAACAACCATGTTTATCGAGTACAATTATCTACAAAAATAATAAAAATTCTCAATTCAACATATGTGATCTTCCTATATGATCCGCAAATATCTGAGTGAATCAAATCAAAATGAGTTATTTTTACTATCCTCCTGACATGACATATCAAAAAAATTAATATAATTTTCTAACTGACACACATCACAATCAATATACATAATTCCTTTGAAGCTCACTCTAAAATTTTTAGTTTATCTAATAAAAAATGTCACAATTGCAAGTTAATCACTAATTAACCAATAATAAACATACATCTACAAGAGCTCATGTGAATCAAAAAGATATTATTATTAACCTCACTCAATTCTCAAAAAAATCATTTTTATTTCAAACAGTAACTAATAAAAATGTCACAATATGAAAATCATACACAAATACTAGTAGAAAAGAAAACATCATAGCTTTGTTATTTCAAACAATAAGTAATAAAAAAATTATGATAAAACTTTTATATATATAAATATATATCAAAAGAAAATGATCAATATTGATATTATCATGTCATCTAACCCATACAATAATGTCATTGATCATAATAATATCAAATATTGTGGAGTCTACAAAAGAATAAAAATTAATATGATTGTCTCATACTTGTGACATGAGTATTAGCCCTTGAGTCTACTACCTAAGAATATATTATGAGATGATGGGCAAAAAACACAATAGATTTAGACATCCCTAACCTAGTAACACCCAAAGAACAAAATATGTACTCTTAAGAAAATGTGAGTGTATCAAAACCAATAAACATGATCCTAAAAGCACCATGCTAAGTAAATCTAATAGCTTACAGTATAACCTTTAAACCTTGAAAAATCAATCATACTTTTTTTGTAACATCCAATACCTCTTTTGAATATGTAACATCTCACAAAAAGAACAAATTACTATTGCATTTTGTCTCTTGATATACCTCGACTAATTCTCTCAAACTCTTCCCTACTACTACTGATCATACTAAATTCATTCGATCAAAGTATAACTATAGATATCTGAGTCACTCTAATAAAACTTTAAGAGAGACAAAAGTGTTCTCTTTTAAGAATCTATACTTGCAAAACATATCACTCTCTCAATGAATGCATTATAAGAATATTACAAATATATTCACTAAATCTCATCAATGTAGTCAGATCTATCAAAATAAGTATCACACCAACAATCATCACACATGGGTGTATCCAAGTCACATGATGAATCACCTTGTCTTAGCCAGGTAGCATTCATGTCAGCAATTTAATAATATCATCATATAAATAAAACATTCTCGAAAAATATATCAAAGTAGTCAAGTCCCAAACTTTCTTGCAAATATCACAAGAACCAAACACAATCAATATGCTAAGATCAATTCACTGTTTAAAGTGCGCTAATAATTATGTATCAATCATCATTTATACATCTCAATTAATGAGTTTTTCTTATACCACAAATCAGATCTTCATCAACGTAGCCAAAAAAAATATGTATTTGTCCTCTATTTTCATTGAATTATTCTCATTTGTCTCATATTGATTCCATTTTTTTTATTTTTTTTGTATCTCACAACATGGCTCACTTTCATACAAATATACATAGCCAAAAATAACAATATCAATTAGATATCACAATTTGCACAAACCACTACGATTTTATATGAAATTTCCAAAAACATAGATTTTAAATAACTTTAAAATACTCGCACTTGATAGCCAAGATACCCACTAAAAACCTTTTGTATTAGCTATGTCATGCCAGCCAGCATGCAATCCACAACCGTATGCCAAAAAACATTATTGGAACAACCAAACATGTCAGAAGTCTAACAACCTCTAAACACCAAGAAAATACAAAATCATACATTGTATGTGGGCCTTTAACTATTACAACATGACTGCGATATCATGGCTGCCACAAACTATTGGTGATTACTATTGTCAACATCACCAAAGGATGTGCATCACTTGTGCACCACAAAAATGTTGCCGCTTTGTCAAAAATAGGTGTGTTATTCACCATAATAACTCAACTTTTTTGTTGGACTATTTTTTTTGAATTCGCTAAAATTTAAATATATATTTTAGTGTGAAAGCAAATGTTTCCGGCCAAGGATAATAGATCTTGAGTTCAAGACTCATTAGACACAACCTCTAACTTTTGAGGATAATAATGTCGAGATATTAACTTCTACCAGATTTATCAATAAAAGAGAAAGCTTATGCATTAGGTACGATCTCCTAAAATTTAAATTCATAAAAAAATAAAATATATAATAACATTCAATCATGTCGTACAACTAATATCCTTATATAATGAGCTAAATTAATTGAGATAGCCCACAAATTAAATCCTTTTACCAAAAGCATAAAATAAAATAAAATAAATATACAAAGTAAAATTATAACATCTCCTTCAAGCTAGTACATATAAGTCTTGTATGCCATGTTTAATGAAGATAAAGAAATAATGTGGTATTTTCAAGACTTTTTATTTATATATGATATCTACTAGCTACTTTGTTGTTTGAATATATAATGTAGCAATATCCGCATCTAGAATATTCTCTTAAGAAAAAAATAGTATATCTTTATGTGTTTTATTTACCCATGAAATACTAAATTTAAAATTATTGGTATTTTAGTTTGACTATTACAATAAAAAGTAGTGATGGAAGATAATTGATACACAATCTCTTTGAGTAGATGCCACTACAAAATATCTTATTGATAACTATCATCATCACTCTAAACTCTACATATACATTGAATATTAAAATAATACAATATTTCCTCATAAAAAATATCCATAATCCCTAAAAAAGATCCCAAATCCTAAAGATTTCTTCACGTATCTAAATATACTAAAAGTTGAGTCAAGATGAATCTATCAAAAAAAATCTAAAAATTAATTAACAATACTGATTGTATATATTATATCTAATTTGATTAAAAATTAGATAATTAATTTTTCTTATTATTTTCCTATTAGTAGTCAAATCGACTAGAAGGGTTAAATTTGAAATAAAATCAATACTTGAAATAATATGAATATATGTTAAAGCACAACTTTAAAGTCTAACCTCTATAAGAGGATTAACACATATCTTCTCTATGATAATATGCCAACACTCATAAAATAAGTAATTTTTATACCTAAAAATTATTTTAAGTCTCGCAAGGCTCTTCATCTGAAATTATAATTAAGTATACTCTTTGAGTTGGGTGATCTTCAAATCATAATCACCCATAATTAAAATGTGTAGAAATCCAAGCATAAAATAAAAAATATAAATAACACTTAATAATAACTCAAAATAAATATCATCCTTATATAACAAGCAAAAATAATTAAAACAATTCACAGATTGAGTATTTTTATCAAAAAACATAAATTAACATTATAAATAAAAAAATAATAAACATAATGTTGTAAAATTACAACATCACCCCACCAAGTTGATGCATGAATATATGCTATTGAAAAGAAAAAAAATATAAGCTACGACCTTTTCAAGACCTTCATGAAGATTTTAGCTAGTTGTTTTAATGTATGAATATATGATATAATAATAATATAATAATGGATCTTCACCATGAGGAAGAAGTAATTCACATCTATGTGTTTCATCTACTACTGAAATATTAGACCTAAGACTATATACCTCATTGTGTGTCTGTCACAGAAAGAATAATAAAATAAAAATAAATATTCAATATCATCAAATAGATGATACATACAAAATATCTCATAAGTAATTATTGTCATCGTTTTAAACTCTATATTTGTACTAAATCATTATTATTTCTCTCTTACTTTTATAAAAAATAAAATTACCTCAAAAAAATATATAGAATCATGTCATAGATTTTTTCTCGATGCTTGTTAGTGCCCAATTTAAATCTAAATATCTAATAAACTATAAGTACTCATGATCCATGCAAAAGATCTCAAGCCATAAAGACTTTATATATCTTAATATGTAAAAAATTTCGTTGAAATGAATTTGTTAAAGAGAATATAGGCATCACTATTTTTTTGACTTCATATAATATATTTGATTTAATCATAATCAGATTATTAAAATTTCTCATGATTCTACTTTAAAATAATAAAATCAACTAAGGGGGTCACATCTAAAAAAATTAGTACCTAAATTAATATGAATATGTATTAAAGTACAACCTAAAAGATCAACTTCAATAAGAATATCAAACACGTCTCCTCTGTGCCAAAATAATACTAATGAAATAGGTCAACTCTATCCCGATAAACTAGCTAAGTCTCCTAAAATCCTTCATCTAAAACTAAGCATATAAATCATGTCAAGGCTCCAAAAAAATAAGGAAAAACCTATAATATACTTGTGTAACTCAAACGACATGAATATCTATGAAAATCTCTCAAGCCAAGTACTCAATATCTACTTCAAGTCATACAATATCATTCATAATTTATAAATTATATTTAATTGTATTGCTAAAAACTCAAGTAGTTATTCCAAAATATCTCATCATCAAGATCACCATGAAGACATATATTTTCATATTTAGATAATATATCATTTAATTTATAAGATACTAAAAAAATAATCCATAATTATGCTATTTTGGCTAATGGAAAGAAAGTGACATGGTAGTTCACACTAAATATATAAGTGAAACACCTCACTATAAGTCTTACATTAAGATAATTTATCTTCTCATCTTGATTTGTCTTCAGAGGGATTGCAACCTACAATAAATCTTCCCAAAGATCATGATATTAATTCCCATGTCATATTAAAGTTGAAGACATGCATCTCTACCAGCATAGTATGACATCATCTTAAATAAGATAATATATCATAATAAGGCTTAGATATATTTGTATCAACAAGAAAAATGAAAGAAAAATTGATATAAAATTACAACAAAATCAATACAATCAAGTGATAAGTATATCTTTTGTATCTCTTTCAAAGAGTGATCACAAGATCTTTTGTAGGATTATTTGGCCTCTCGGCAAACTCATCTCTAATCTGAGCAAGTTGTATATTAGGGATTAATGTGTCATCTAGATATAAAAGTTTTTTACCTTATTGAAAAATTTAACTCTCCGAAATTAATATGATATATACTTATTGATAAATTTTATAATTCTATGAAAGTAATAACATACTGAATACCAACATATTCAAATATAGTTAATAGATACCATTTTTTACTAACCAGTAGTCCAAACAAGAATACAGATGAGTATAAAAGATAATAGATTTGACAGTAACTTCTAAATATACACTCTTCCTAAGATAATTAAAATAAATATTGCTCAAAAATTTATATCCACTCACTAAAATTCTATCAAACACTAATAAAAAATATTTCTACTCTTTTTATATATTAAGATATTCATAGAAAGCACATCTTAATGCCTTAGCTATCAACTTGACACATTATGGAGAATGATCAAAAGCAAAACAAATACACTTATACATGGCAAATGATTCGAGCATCCCAAGCACAACTCACAAAAACCAGCCTAGGCATGGGCCGACACGACTAGAACCATACCTGAAACATGCATGAGCCAGCTCATTGAACAGCTCGAGTCATCTATCTAACCAAGGTGAGATTAGCTCGACCATGCCAGGTGAACATGGTCCAACATGACACAGTAAGCCTCCGGACCAATGGGCATTGATTGGCTGCATTTTTTTAGAAGCATGCTGACACGGAATGACTCAATTTCAAAATCAAGTTGGCATGGCCCAATTTCTAAACAAATATGGCATGGCATGGCACAAATACCCACGTGGGCAGCAAAAAATAATATGTTTGGCCCATTACTATACATTTGGCATCACTAAGTACACCTAAAAAATTTGAGAGACAAACTAAACAATCTCTTTCTAAGTTGTAAGATCTAAAAAAAAAAGACATCTAATTAATAAGGTAGATTGTGATTAAAACTCTCTCCAAAAATATTTTTAATTATTCTTTTCAAATAAAAATATTTGCATTATCTCAATTAAATATTTATTTTTTCTTCTAATATTTTTATTTTGTTAAGTGTACCAACATAGAGAATCTGATGTATAATTTCATAATTCATATAATAAATATTAATTATGTCTGATATATATTATAATTCATTCTCACTTCTTAATTTTTTAATATTTTTATCAAATTAATTTTTTATCATTTTATATAGTATCTGAAATAAAAAATAGTTATGATTTGTCACGAAATAAATATATTCATGTATATCACAAATAGTCACAAATAAAAGTGATCAAATACCTAAAGTCATATATAATTATCTCTCAACTAGGTTTTCATATATTTAAGTATATGAGATCAAATAAATTTTTATTCAAATCAGACAAGCATATAAGATATGGAGCTTTGATAAGCTTTTCTAACTAATATGCATCACAATTTATGATTATACCATTTTTATTACTAGTATAAAATTATCTCAACTTAGACAATAATAAATAAACAAGCTAAGAATGCAGAAATAAATAATCTAACACATTCAAATATCTAAAAGAAAATCATACTACAAAAGAGAAGTTATACAATTCATCTTGCTCAAATCCAAATGAAGTATTTCTCAATATCTCAATCCTATATACAAACATCAATATAAATAAAAATAAAATAAAATTACTAGAAAAAACAACTCAAAAAATAAATTAACAAAATAATCAAAAATAAGTATAGTATGAAAAAACAACAAAAATCCAAGTTAATTGTCTTATCTAATAATTTTATAATATTTTCAATTGACAACATTTTCAAAATAAAAAAAAATTTTAAAAAATATAATACAATTACTAGTAAATAAACATTAACACTTGTGTCGATATTCTATGAATCTAAAATAAGAATACAAATAAAATAAATAGTAATATCTGAGAGAGATAAATGATATGTTGTTGAGCTTAAATATGAATTTTATATGTTCTTCTCTAATAAGTATAAGTATCATTATGAATGAACTTTGTGAAAATCCTTTGATGACTCTTCTTTAAAAATAATACTTAACAATTATCTTTGGTTGCCAACTAGAGATAATTAGGGGTTTCCTATCAAAATTCTAAAAATACAAATCTTCTCAATTTCTCAAAACCATAATTTTCTATATCTTAAAAACCATAATTATCCCAGAATCATAATTGTTTCCAAAATCATAAATTTTGGGTTCAATAGTCCAATTTGATAAAATAAAAAAGGACATTGTTGCCTCTCCTTTTGTGTGGGCTACCCTAAAATCTATTATGTGTTCCCGATGCCTCACTTCCAACCACAAAGTGCCCACGACACAACCACACTGCAACCACCATACACCAAAATGCCTTCTCATGAGACGAGCATGTGACCATGGTGCCTCACCAAATGACATTGTGCCTCACCCACAACACCACGCCTCACTATTTTTTTAAATGAGCTTTATCAAACATGGTGGGTGTGTGACAATGGAAGTTGGCACACAGTAAATATGCTTGCACCTCATAGAGTTTACAATTCTAATTTAAAATTTAATTTTCCCTAACCTCACTTTGATACCAACTAACAGCATGGTAGTTGGATTGGTTGGATGAAAAATGCACAACCTTTAGATTGAAGTTTGATTCCTATTAACTAACCTCTACAATTGAGACAAGGTTGATGCACCTTTTTCCTAGGGTCAAGATGGTTGGCCCATAACCAAATTGGCTGAGAGTCTCACCTGGTAACAAAAAAAAAACCACTCTAATATTATATAAAAATTCAAACACAAATTGAATAATATAAATAATACTCATTAACAACTTAATATAAATATTGTCTTTATAAGCATAAACTAATATTAAATATTAGATATTCTCATTAAAAAGCATAAACTAATATTAATAAATAAATAAATATAAATATAAAATAATAAAACTATAATAGAATATCTTTCAAGTAGACAATCAGTAAAATTACTCTATCATTAGGACCCTTCTAGAAAAAAAAAAACTATAATCCAAATGAGATAATTACAAGAAAAAACCTTATACACTAGGTATAGATGTTAAATAAGTCATGTTGGGCTAACAATGCCCAGTTTTGTGTGGCCCATGCAAGCCATCCTAGTGGGTCATGCCACTTAGTTTTGAAACAAAGCCATGTCGAGCTGACACGACTCTAAAAAAGGATAGCCCAACATGACTCATTGGCTGATTGGTTGCCAAATTCATGCTAGGTTATGGTTGTATCATCTTTTATGAGTCACATCATGGAATGGGATGCTTGGCCGGGTGCCATAAAAAGTTGTGGCATAACTCCAACAATATGCAAACTATATCAAATTGTACTGCTCAAAATTCATGTGACTACATATACAACTCTTACTCAATATCATCGTAAATAACTACATTCTTTATGTCTAACTAATGTAATCTCCAGTTGTAAGATATTACAAGAGAAATAAAAAATGTGATGAGGTCATTTTGTTTATTATAAAAAAAATATCACAGTAATTCATACCATACATCTAGGTGAATTAATTTGCTATAAATCTCTCTCTAAAGATGATTTACTTTCCCAACTAGGCATTTTTTCATAATAAACACTTACATATAATCAATAATAGACTTTCTTGAAGATTATGATATTAATTCTCGAGTTCCATTAGAATAGAATTGAGAGCACGCATCACTTTCTTTTTCATCATGGTATGCAGCTATCCTCGATGAGATAATGCCATATAATGAAAAATATATATCCTAATATTATCAAGATGTTAAAAAAAACAAAAAAAATAAATAAATAAATCAAGTATAACAAAACCTATGAAATTGAGTATTAAGCATAACTCATCTATCTCTTTCAAAGAACAATCAAAATGTTAAAAAACCACAGCATAAGCTTGTATAGACCCTGAATCCAGGAAAGTTAGGTTTCCTAATTCTTGACTCAACATAGGCTTATATTGAAAAGACTCATAAAACATTGTGTAATCTAGACTTCAAAAATATTTTATATACTAAGAAAACTCACTATTACAAAAACAACATGATTTAAACTTGTTAGCATATATGATAGTCCAAATAAATGATATTATACAATGTACCAACAAATTTAAATATAGCAAGCAAGTAACTCTCGATACTAATTAGTAATCAAGGTAAGACTACATGTAAAAAAAAAAGATAATGAGTCAAGATATAACTTATGAACTAATTCTCTTCCCATAATCATTAAAAGATAAGTCCTTTAAAATAATAAAATCATCATTCACTAAAATTTTATCAGTCTCTAGTAAAAAATACTTGTATCCTCCTTGAATACTAAAGTATCAGAAGAATGCAAGTCTCAAAAAATAAATCCTACTTAAAAAAATAATCATTTTTCATATTGAAGAACAATTGATTGCAAAATAAGAGCACATAAAAATAATATAAAGCAAGATAAATAATTTCTATTCAATGCATGTGATTTGAAAGGATATACACAGAGAAATAATAAAAAATATATATATAATTAATGAGATAAATTATAATTAAAACCACATCCCTCAAGGATATTTTAGTAAACTCTTTCCAATTAAGAATGTTTGAACTATCTCAATGGCATATTGATTCTTCTTTTCAAATATCATTCTATTTGGTTATGTCATCATAAAAATTTTAATGTATAATCTCATCATTCTTATAGAAATTCCTTAATTTGTCTGATGTATATGCTAATACATTATTATTTTTAAATTTTTTATTAAATTATTTTTTTATCTATTTATGAAATATTTAAAAAAACACATCTTTTATGGTTACATCTCTATTATATTATCATATCTCTGAGAATATAACATCAAATAAGTCCTTACTCAACTAATATTAAATGTAAGATGTGAAATTTTGATAAGATTTTTAAATTAATATATCTCTAGAGGTAGCAAATAGACTAGGTGGTCATATCACAGCCCATAACATGGCCAAAAAAATCATGTCAGGCATGGCACATTATAATTAGGAACCATGTCATCATCATGATAAGGCAAGCACATTATAGGGCTCACAGTTCACACCATGTCGGGCCTGCATATTCATCCCTCATGCCGAAGGATGGCATGGCCTAAAATGTTAGCACGAGCAGCACGAACCTAGCATGACACATGGACTTCACCCACAAGTCTTGCATATATTAAAAAAATATAAGCACATAAAGTACACGTATTTTTTTTATTCATTTTTCAAAATGAGAGCATACACGTATCCCAATTAAAAATTTTGGACCATTTCCAAAAGGCAATATCCTTTAACAAGATATGGCATACATCACTATCATGTCAAGCATCGACAACAACATGCCTCATTCTTAATGTTTTTTTAACAAAAATAAATAAATATACTAATCTAAATCATTGGATTTATGTCAAATAATTCTGAATAGAAATCCAAAAGCAACTGGGTTTCATTCCATGAAAAAAAAAAAACAACATAATATATTAAATTTAAAAACTATACAAATAAGTAAAAAAAAACAATAATTTTTCACATTCAAATTATAATTATTTCTTCCCTAATCCTCTTAAACTCTTAAAAGTTAAAACTATAATAATGTGTATTTTTCTTATTTGAATAGTAAAAAATTATAAAAAATAGTATTGATGAGTCACACATCTATGATCAATAAAAAATATATTATATTTACAAACTAGTGATTGATCGACTTCAAATTCGAGTCTTATTTTTTTGCAAGATACAAAATTTTTTTATTCTACCACTATTTTTAATAATATAATTTAATAAGTGATAAAATCTACTTCCTACTCAAAATTCTCTTAAAAATAAAAAAAAAATTATAATTATAAAAATAAATTAAACATTAATTCAATAATGAAATTTTGATCAAAAAGTATGAGTATCTAAGACTGAATTATCTCTCAATTATAAGTCAGTCACAACCTATACACCTAGAAAATTTATGGGTAATAAACAAACATCTTTACTATAGTCACATTTTAAGATTATTAAAAATAAAAATTTTAAAATTATTTTAAAAAAAAATCAGTACAATATATATTACAAAAAATATATACTTGTATGACTAGTTATAGGACTAAATATCATAAAAGAAATATTAAATATTATACCAAAAATATGATATAATAGATTCCGAACAATTCCAACTTAATAATGAAATTATTGAATTTGAATTAACTTCAAATTCAATAATATTTTTTATTTACCACCATGAATTTGTAAGAAAATACATGGCTTGGTTCATTATTAGTATAAGTTTTTCAATTAAATTTATAATAGATCCTATTCTAATTTATTATATGCAAAAATACTTCAATTTTGCTGATTTTATAATCTCTAAGTCAATTTATATGACTAACATAATAAAAAATTATAAAACATAAATATATAATTAGTAATTAACAAACTTAAAAAATAAAATAAAACAATCACAATAATATCTGATACCTAAATTAGTCATGATGACAATGTATTTGCATGAGCCATTATCATCTTTGTTAATTCCAACTTAAAATTAAATAAAAGAATATTAAAATTTTAAGACATTCTTCATTTTCATTATGACTCTATCATATATAAGTGTCTATCAAAAATATTTAAAAATACAAGATACAAAATAAAATATATAACATAATATTTAATAATACTTTAAATAAAAATATCATAATAAATATATTCATAAGAATTATTATAGATAATCTTTCAATTAAGATTTTTTATTTTAGATATATATATCATATAATAAACATAATAGTGCAAACCAGCTTAAAAATATTTTATCACATTAGAACAAATTAGTCAGGCATAAAATATATTAAGACATCCAACAAACTAACAAAAATTATAATCTATGTGAGTCAATGGCCTAAAAATAAATATTTCAATTGAATGCCAAATAATGTTAGAATTATATATATTTAATATTTAAATTATGTATTGATTACCAAAATGTAATATCCAATAATATTATTAATAGTATTAATAAAATAATAATTAACAAATCAAACTAAATATAAGATTTTCCTTTTTAAAATTTACAAAATATTTTTATAATACAATAAACATATATTTTTTTGTATATATTTACACACAATATAATATACTTAGGTGCATGTATAAAATAAGCTATATATTTAATCAATATAGAGAATTTGTTTTTTTAGAAGATGGCTATTGAGATAGAAAAAAATATTTTAAATATTAATATTTTATTTTATTTCTTTATTATTTAGTTACATATATAGATCTTACGATTAAGATTAAAGAAATTAAAATATAATTAAATTTATATCTACTTACATAAACCAACCACAATAAACAAAAGAAAAAATTTATAAACAATTAAACAACCTATTTTAAATATTATGAAAAAAATATATAATAATTTTAGTGAACCTTGGAGGATAAAGATCGATATTGTATTCGAAAATGATAACTATTTTATTTAGTTAGTCATGAGCAAACAGCATTGATATCTATCAAATAGAAGTTAGTCATTGAGATACTTAGATACATATTACTATTCTATATTATCTAAAATTATACACGACTTATGGATTCCTTTAGTTTATAATGTAGCATCAAAATCTATTTTTTATAGTAATAAATATAATTTCAAATAACAAAACCAAGCTACAATCAATTATTATTGTAATTTTATCTTGCTTAAAAGATTAAAATGATACACAAGTAAGTCTTCAAGATAAAATTTAAGAACTACATATGAATAATAATATACATGAAAATAATAAAATTTAAATTTGAAACTATAATAATCTAAGCCAGATAGAGTAATATTATGATATTAGTCCTACCCTGACTTGTATTTTATTTTACATGGTTTTCATTATATTTTTTTATTATAATTTATATTCACATTTTCAGACTTGAGTGTTATTTTTTAATATTTATTTTTATTTTCATATTCATATACATTGCTATTTTAATTTAAAATTATGAATTTTTAATACTGTTATTTTTTAAAGATTTCATATATATATATATATATATATAGAAATTGGCAACAAATATAAAGTCCATCGGCCTTGGGTAAACTAGACCCAAATAACCAGCATCGGCGACAACCCTAACCCATAAGCTAGGGTAGGATAGCCTCTTCCCCCTGTAGGAAACTTACAACTAACCAAGCTAGCTTGGGGCAGCCAAATGCCTGGCCCAAGTCATGCCAAGTTTTAACCTTGGTCAAACTTAACCCCAACCCATTCTACCCCGGAGCCAGCAGACCATGTCAGACCACATTTGTTTGTTGTTGAGCTGACACAACACAACCCACGATAAAAATTATATCATGCCCAACATAGCATGGTGACTTGGATGAGCTTCAAGAAATATTCATGCCAAATCAGTACAACTCATTTGCCATATTTATATGTTTCATACCTTAAGATCGAGATATAAATAAAAATAAATAAAATATTCTAAAAATAGCTAATAATAAGTGATCAAGCTGAAAACACACAAGTAAAAATTTAATATACTATAACATATAGAAAAAAAATCTCACCGTCAAAAAATATATATATAATTCACTCTAATCAATTTCAAATAGAATTTTCCTCAAAGTTTCTAAATAATAAAAATAAATATTTATGAAAGTAAAAATAAAATCAAAATTTAATTATTTAAAAAAATAACTCAAAAAGAATAAACTAACATAATCAAAAATAAAAATAATACAAATAAATAACTAAGATCCAAACTAAATATTATCGTATCTAATAATTTTCACATATTTTTCATTATATACAATAATATTTTTAAAATAAAAAAATATTAATAAGATATAATTACCAATAGTTCAAATATTAATACATATATTGATAATTTAAAAGACAAATTAAAATACGAATGAAATAACTAATAATATCTAATAGAGAAAAATAAATATATAATGCCTTAGAATTAAAGAAATAATGTGTATACTCATCTCTAATAAATATAAATATTATGTTGATTTACACTATGAGGGCTCCTATATAACTTTAATAGTCAACTTGCCTCAAAAAATAATGAATAAAAACCCTTGACCTCTTCTATGAAAATAACACACAACATTTATCTCTTGGATGGCCTCTTTTCTAACAATATGTGCAATGTAAAAGAAACCTCATATGTATATATATCAACACTATATCATACTTCTAAAAATCAAGTTGTCAATTTAAATTATAATTTTCTCAATCAAAAATACTAAAAATTCAAATCCACCCAAATTAAAATTAAGATTTTCAAGAATCTAATTTTCTCTCCCCTTAAAAAATTAAAGACACTATCATACGGAATTGAGTAATTAAGGGTTTTTGGCAACCAAAACCCTTCTAGAACTTCTATATCATCAATTAGAACTAAGATTCCAATGCCATAACAATCTTGTGGTGTCGACACAATGTGCATCCATACTTATCACACACAATGGGTGTTTGATGATAGTTAATGATGGCACATAATAACATACAACTCCCTCTTTAATTTGTGTGTGTGCACTATAGCAAGCATGTACACATATATTGGGTTTGTATAATACATATAATTTTCTCTTTCTATGATTTGTAATCCACTAAAGTTTCCTATGATTTATTTTTTCCTAAAATTTTAGGCTGAGTAAAATTAGATAGCTTACCAATTGAATGTTCCAATCAAAAATATAAAATAAAATAAAATAAATATGCAAAGCAAAATCATAATAAAATATAATAATTATAACATAAAAAGAGTATGCTATGGATGTTCTAACAAAAATTAAATTATTTGGTGTTAACTAGTAAAGCTCCCTCTTAATTGAGGTATAAATTTATCTTCAATCTCGCCTATACTTTTGATTTTGATAGATACCAAAAAATCATGAAAGGGTTAACTACCTAATAATTATTAGACCACGTATTAAGAATTATATCAGCATAATTTGTTTTGTTCAATATTTTTTTTTGATAGATTCTTATAAATTTTATTATCTGATTCTTAATATTTCTTTTAAATATTATTAGCATTCTCAAGTTATATATTCAAAGGAAAGAACCACTATAAATTATTATGACAATCATTTTTAGATTGAATACAAAAATAAATAATGAGATTATGATACATTTCACATGTTAGCTATTACAAATTCAGAATCTTATTGAAAAGATTCAAAAGTTTGTCCATTGTGTGATGATGTTAGATACTTTAATTTCATTGTGTGCGTCTCCTAAAACTATTGCACATCCTAAAACTTCAAGTCAACTATTTTGCAATCCTCATTTATTTTTGTGTGCCTTACAAAATGTCCAAAAATACAATTCATCACAGAATCACTCAACAAACTGCAATATGTTTCGCAAATACAAGTAGCATCTGGAACATAAAATCCATCAAGATATTTAACATTAGGTAAAGTGTTTCTTTCCGATCGACCAACAAGATTAATCATTTACGTCTCAGAAAGGGCACGTATTATTCAAATGAATTGAAGAGCAATTATGTAAATTAAACATGATCAAGCAAGAAATGAAACGATGAGCTCATTTACCAATAAGAACGATAGGGTGCCTGGTGCTCTTCTTTTCCTCCAGAAATTGTGAGACATTAGGCTCGACAATACCCATTTCCTCCATTAAAAGAAGAACAGTGTTGATTTTGCCGATCCTAAATATCTAAAATAATAATGCATTTGGATTTTAAAAAAAACAGAATTATATTTGTATAATAACTTAAAATGATAATTTTTTTTTTTTGATAAGTAATAAAAATGCATTATCAAAATCTGTGGATCCTAAACAAAATCCAAACTAATACAACCATTCCGAAATACAATGTAAATTTATGTTTTTTAAAAAATTAGGGTTTCAAGGGCGCTCTGTCATGCCGCCGCACGTCTTCACCCTTTTGGGGCTCGCCGAGCCTCGTCTGTTGGGCATCACTCGTATTGACTATGTTCGGTGCATGGTCACGTGTTGTGCCCACGTGCCGGCACGACACGATGGGTGTGGACACGATACGGTAGCATGCCGTGGC
The DNA here is from genome assembly GCA_029783825.1 of Sapria himalayana. Lineage (NCBI taxonomy): Eukaryota > Viridiplantae > Streptophyta > Magnoliopsida > Malpighiales > Rafflesiaceae > Sapria > Sapria himalayana. The sequence goes on along the minus strand of JAREIK010000171.1, from coordinate 453,061 downwards.
AGGCCGGTTTGACACCTCTACTTTCATCATATTAGTTCCAGATAAATACTTATAGGCTTAAGAAATAAGCCTTCCTTTATCAACCCATGCATTAAGAGGTATTATCATTTGCTTTATACCTCTGAATTTCTCCGTTAAGATATCCCTAATCAATATTAAGGATTTCCAAAATGAGGGTCTTGCTTGGATATTTGGTACTCCCAAATATTAAGAGAGTTCAGGTAGACGTGGTGTATCCACCTTATCCAGGGTGAGTCTTCATTTTTATGAATTCGTTAATGACTTTTAATAAAAAAGGCTTTATTCCAATTCATCAAACCAAGTATACTAAGCCCACCATTAGAGATGGGCATACAAACATTTTTCCAAGCCACTTTAGGCCTGAATCGGATTGTCTTTGAAGCATCCCATAGAAATCTCTTATATTCACTCTCAATTGCGTTAATTATTGATGAATGTAGAAGGAATATTGAAAATCAATATCTTTCTATTTCTTGAATCATTATGTGTAGTAATTCCAGCCTCCCAACAAAGGAGAGAATATTGCTTGCTCTTGATGTATAGAGGCTGTTATCTTAGACAACAAAAGAGAAAATTGTGTAGTGATAAGTCTACTTGAAGATAAGGGAACTCCGAGAAAATTGAATGGTAGTGAGCCTTCAATAAAACAAGAATTTTTCAGAATTTCTTCTTTTATATTTGGCTTAACTCCTCCAAAGAAGATATACAATTTGGAAGGGTTAACACATAGACATGAGGAGGCTACAAAATCTTCTAATGTCTTTAGGATGATATCAATAGAGGAGATATCTCCTTTAAAGAAGATTAGGTCATCCGCGTAATTAGATATGAGATTTTTAAGGCTGCACATCCAGGATGGAAGGAAAAACTCTTCGAGTTTGTTGCTTTGATGTGTAACCTAGATAGGTACTCCATACAAATAGCAAATAAATAAGGAGATAATGGATCACATTGTCTGAGTCTTCTTTCTCCTTTAAAAAAATCTATGGAGTTCCCTATTAATGGCAATAGAAAAGGATGTTGTAGATATACATTCATAGATAACATCAATGAATTTGTTGGGAAGTTGAAAGCAATAAGAGCTTCTTTCAAGAATTCCCAACTAATTGTGTTAAATGCCTTTTGGAGGTCAATCTTGAGAAAGCACCTAGGAGATATTCTTCTTCTTGCATATCTCCGTATCAAATTCTATGCAAGAAGGAAGTTATCTGAAATTAACATCCCTTGAATGTATGTTGTTTGGGCCAGATTAAAAATGTCTCCAAAAATGAATTGAAGCCTATTTGCTATTAATTTAAAGATGAGCTTAAATAGGACATTACAATAAAAAATGGGGCTATAATCTTTGATGGACGTTGCATGAGAAGTTTTAGGTATTTATGCTATATAAGCTATTTATTTGCTTAAGCATTCTCACATAATGGAAGAAGTTTTGGACAATATTAGTGAGATCCTTACCAATAATTTTTCATGACTCTTTAAAAAACTCAGTAGTATACTCGTCCAGTCCTAGAGATTTTGCCCATCCCATTTAATATAAAGCTTCAATTATCTTTTTCGGTGAGAAGTATAGTGATTGTAGGTTATATTCTGAATAATTCAGAATCTCCCACTATTAATGATAGATTCACATAAAGGAGCTCTATTTTTAGATGTGCCCAGCATGCTTTTATAATATTCAAGAAAAGGATTGAAAATTTCATGATAAGATGTAGAATATTCTCCATTTTCCTTCATAATTGATACTATTTTATTTCTTTAAAGTCTTACACTTGCCAAGGTATGAAAGAACTTAGTGCACCTGTCACTTTATTTTAGATACTTGAATTTAGATTTTTGTTTAATATAAGATAATTCAGCCTCTTCCAGCATCCTCAATTCAACTCTTAGGTTAGTTTCCTCAACTTTCAGAGTTGTATTGAGAGCTTCTAGTATCTTTCTTTGTGTAGATTGTAGAACTTTTCTAGCTAAGCATACTCTAGTGCTAATGTGTCCAAAATACTTCTCATTTAATTTTTTGAGAGTTTCTTTAAGCATTTTAAGCTTTCTGATTTACTGAAATATTAATGATCCATAAAATTTTTATTTCCATATATCATGAAGTATCAGAGGAAAGTCTTTATGAGTCAGCCACATTTTACAAAATTTAAAGGGTATCTTTTTATCTTGAGGACTTAATTCAGTGGATACAAAAATCATACAATGATTAGAAAAGATATTGGGAGGTAGGAATTTCGCTTGTGTGTCAAGTGAGAGATTGGACCATTCCTAGTATATCATTGCTCTATCAAGCTTGCTTGACATTTTTCCATTTTTCCAGGTGAAGTAAGAGCCAGAATATGAGATATATTCAAGGCTTAGAGTAGAACAATAGTTGATGAAGTCAAGACATTGATAAGTTGAGACAAATCTGCCCACATTTCTATCAAGAGCTGATAATGGAAAGTTAAAATCTTCGATTATAACCCAGGAGGATGAATCAGAGGAGCCTAGGAGGATTAAGCTATCCCATAATGATCTCCTGTTAATAAGCAATTGTTAATCTAAAGTTTATTTTTTTTATGACTAAGTCTTTTATCTTCAGATATATGAATTGGGGAGAGGAGGATAATTTTTCAATTTTCATAGTCTGTCTATCCCATAAAAGCAATATTCGGTCATTACGGTGGGAAGAGAAGTTGTCAATGTAGTCGAAATTTTTAAGTTTTGATTTCATTAATAACATTATCTTTTCTCGATATAATTTTGCCTTTATAATCGCAAATATATCTATTTAGTAAGCTTTAAATAGTCTATCCACCTCCTTGTGCTTTAGGGGGCAGTTGAAACCCTTAATATTCTAGCTTGCAATCTTCATAAGGGTATACTACCTCGAATTGTGTATTAATCTTCTCTCTAATCATAATGTTATTCTCACATATAACCTCATTTAATCTTATGATATATGTAGTAGGCATAATTATCAAAAATATTTCATCCCTATCAGAGCAACAGAGACTTCCACCAACCCCTTTAGATTGATGAGATGTTACATATGATTTCACACTTTCACACATAACATGATTCTCCTAACCCAAATTTTTGAATGCATAATTCTCTTTACATATGCCACCCACTCCCCTCATATACATTTTGCCACCCTTATACAAGCCATCCCCATACAAAAAACTAACCTTACATAAGCCACCTACATGCAATATGCCACCCTTATACCATATTATGCCACCATTATACAACAATATATCACCCTTATACATTAAGTCACTCTTACAGTCTGCATATACATAAGAAAGTGCATTTCTACCCTTCAAAATTAGCCCCCATGCATATGTCTCTCCTAATGAAGGAAGGGGCCCCGACATGCATTCATACCAATTGCCACCCAACATGCATTCATACAATTCAAGATTAGCCATAGATTTCCTACCATGCATACTCACTCTGAACCATAAATCTATGAGGTATCCTACATTATAAACTAGAGGATATATCAATTCATTAAACATTGCAGTCACATCATCATTAAGTTGAGGTGATCCAAAAGATACTTTATCTCTTTTATCTCTGATTCTTTCTAGGTGATCCCTTTTGTTTTTATATATTATGTAGCACACAAAATTACAATCAAATCCCCAAGAAGTATGAAAGTTCCCAAACCCTTTGTACAAAATGATATGATCTTTCACTAATTCAAATCCCACTGTTACATATGAGCTCACACCCTTGCATCTATTTTTACATGGTAGCTCATCTCTACTGTTATATATGCATATGCAACCCTTACACTAGGCCCCTAAACACATTCATACAAAGTTAAGACTAATTCCGCCTTCATGCCTATTATGAATTCTCGTGTGTTCCAGATTGAGCCTTATTTTTAGCTTATGGTAGACAGCCATACAAATCAGCCCTAGTCTCATCAGAAATGTGCAGGGTCTTGTCCCATTACATCTCAACACTTCATAAACACAAGTTGTTACAAGTAAGCTTACATCCATTACAAGCCTTTACAAATAAGCAACAAACACTTACTGTAATAATGAAGACTTCCATTTTTTCATGACTCCCCCACATACTTCGTTGAGAGACTATGCAGCTTCACCAAGCCCCTTTTATTCTAGGCTCCATTCATACAGTCATATAATTTGGTTAGGCATATATAAGCTATTGACCTCCAGTGCAATAGAAAGAAACACCACAACACAAGTCATCCTAGAGGTGCCCTCACCTCTCCTCGTAAAGCCCTTAAAAAAATAAAAGGTGCAGGAGGAGCCACAAAAAGATTCCCTTGAACCATCCTCCAAAACACCGTCTAGTGTACCTCCAATGCATTTTAAAATCAATGCAATTTACAATTTTAAGGAGTTGTGACCTCCTTTCAAACTATTAAATGATGCCAAGAGGGGTAGGACCCCTATAATGAGTGTCTTTGAGCCCACATTTGCTCTCAAGTTTAGAGAAGGACCCTCCTTTATAATTTTTTTTTTCTTCTTAGCTTTAACTAAAGTGAGTATCTTTTTCTTCTACTATTTGACTTGGGCTTTCTTCTTCATATTGAGGATAATTTGGCCTTTGTATAGGAGATTCATTCCTTCTGGTAGGTGAACATATGCCTTCTTCTACGGGGGAATTTGTCTCATCTGCTCCTTCAAGGTTTATAGGAAGCAACTCTTTGGTCCTTAAAGAAGATTCAGGTTTTTATAAATTTTTTACATCTACCCCCTCCTCTTCAGGGCTGTTTGGAGAAGGGATGTTGTCCTCTTCTTTAGGCATCCTCCGATAGCTTTTAAGAGTGTGACCAAACAAAGAACAGGAATTGCAATATAAAGGAAGGTTCTCATAACTTACCAGTTGGTTAATTTTTAAGCCATCCAGAAAGTTGAGAAAGGTTTCGCATGGCAATTCTTCATTATGGTCAATTTCCACTAACGCTCTAGCATAAACAATTTTATAGGTGTTAGAGGTTAGTTTATCCATGTGCAATAGGTGACTAATACAACTTGTAGCCTTGCTTATTCCAATTGAAGTGTATGGAGAAGTTTTGAAACTTCACCCAAATTGGGATTTTTGCCATTTCTTTTACTCTATAGTTGAAACTCAAGAGGAAAGGTTTTATGTATAGAGGTCGGCCAAACACCATGAATGGGATAGCTTTCAACACTTCCTCCATCTATTCTAATGTTTTAAATTTGAACAGATTTCATCCGCTTGGATGTTGAATAGTTTGTACATTTACTTTCTATTGTTCATCAATGAACTATCTTAATAGGCTAAAACCAAGATTCCTATTAACAAAATAGCCAACAAGGTAGTATTTCCATATTTCCATTCTGTGCTATAAATCCTCAATTTCAAAGAATGCATTTCCGGGATGATTCAAAGGAATGAATGATAGCTTACTTGTATTTTCCAAGGTTCTATTACCAAGAATAGGCTGCTCCACGATACTTTCTTCTTACTGAAAGTTCATGGATGCATAGGGGGGGAAGCAGTATGTGTGCCTTCCTCCTTAGAATTTATAGTATTCTTCGTATTTCCAGTATCAATCATAGCCAATGCATTTAACCCAGAATTATTATTCAATTTACTTATTGGTACATCTATGCCCATATTTCCAGAAAATTCATTTGGGTTAGATAAAAGATGAGAGGCCGAGGTATATAGTTCATTAACATTCATGTAATCCACCTTTTTTTGCAACCACTATCAATTGAGTGGAATTAGTCTCATTCAAGTGAGATTTTTGAATAGAACACATGTTAATTCTACTAATATCGGCTTTGGTATTGACATTGTGTGTTTTCGAAGCTCGTATTTCGTAATTTTCATTTGGGGCTTTGTTAGTTTTACTTGAGAGGTATTTATTTTCGTGCATATCATTACAGTTTAGATTAATATGAGATAAATTTCCATCCACAAAAATTTTGGGTAGAAGATCAAATGAATCAACTAGAAATTTTACCTTAAACTAATCATTGTGTGTCTCCATCATCAAAAATAAATTCAGCTACATCGGAATCATATTTCGAGTATATATAACAAACCTCATTTTCCGATTGTACCTTACAGTTTCATCAAATTTCTTCAATGGAGTCGTGACTGTTGCCTCTGTACCGGGAGAGCAAGTAGAGTGCCAAGGGTTGTTTTTATGCTGAGTGTTATCGGGTGGTCCCATAGTGCTCATCTTTTATATCAATATGTGGCTAAGAAAAAAATGCTTCTAAGTACCGAAGTAAATTTCACCACTACTACCACACTTGCACCAATCTAGCATTCCAAGGCTAGATTTCCCAAGCTAAGAGAAGGATTTATGATTTTTTTTTTGGAAAAACTAGGGAGGAGAGAGGGAGGAGAGAAATTAGCATTGATTGAGGAGAGAGACTATGCAATAACTTAAAATGATAAAGATAACATGAAATATAATTTTTTATCATTTTTAGTATCTAGAATTAAATAATTTTAAACAGTAAAATTATTGACTCTGCTTGCTTTATTTCCTTATTTTCTCTCTTTTTTTATATCTTCTATTTCTTCCATATGTTCTCTCTCTATTCTTTTTTCCTCTCTCTCCTCTACCCCCCTCTCATGTTCCTCATCCGCTATCTCTCTTCCCTTTATTTGTCTCTCTCTCCATTTCTCAATCTTCTCCCTATTTGTCTATCACCCCCCCCCCCCTCTCTTATTTTCCTCTATATTTTTCCATTGTCTCCTCTCTCTATCTTTCTCATCCTCTCTCTTACCTCCCTCCCTCCTATTGTTTCTTTGATATTAATGTCAAAAGAATATGATCAAAGATGGAGCCATTATTATGGTTTTGTTTGGTGAAGAATGGATAAAAAAGAGGGGTGAGGGAGGAAGGAAAACATGGAGAGAGGAGGGAGTGAGGCAAAATAAGGAAGAGAAACAAATGGTTTTTAATAGAGAGATAAAGGATAGGAGAGAGGGAGAGAGAGAGGGGGAGAGGGAAAGAGGGAGAGGGAAAGAGGGAGAGAAAGAGAGGGAGTGAGAGAGAGTGTGTGTGTGTGAGGGGGGAGAGGGGGAGAGAGAGTGAGTGAGTGAGGGGGAGAGAGAGAGAGAGAGTGAGTGAGTGAGTGAGGGGGGAGAGAGAGAGAGAGAGGGAGTGAGAGAGAGAGAGAGAGTGTGTGTGTGTGTGTGTGTGTGTGAGGGGGAGAGAGAGAGAGGGAGAAAGGGAGAGAGTGAGGTAGGGAGGGAGGTAGAGAGGGAGGGGGGGGGAGGTAGGGAGGGAGGTTGAGAGGGAGGGAGAGAGGGGCAGAGAGAGGGATGGAGGGAGGGAGGAAGAGAGAGAGGGAGGAGGGAGGGAAGGAGGGAGAGAGAGGGGGGGAGAGAGAGGGGGAGAGAGTGATGGGGGAGGGAAGGAGAGAGGGAGGGAAGGAGGGAGAGAGAGGGGGGGAGAGAGAGGGGGAGAGAGTGATGGGGGAGGGAAGGAGAGAGGGAGGGAGAGGGTAGCAAGAGAGAGCATCCATAAAGTTTCTTAACATAAAAAAATTGATCGTTAATATAATTGTCCCTTAAAGAAAAATATAATTTTCATAAAGGATGACTTAGCTTTGGTCCTATAAATACTAACAATAACTCAGATAGAAAGAATATTATTATTTTTAGCTAAGTATATACTATCACATAATTCATAAGTAATTATTCTTAAATAAAATATTTAGATGATGAAGTGATTCATTTTAATAATTGGTGGAATTACCTCATGTTGATTTGTATTGAATGCACCCACAAGTCAATTAGTCCGATAGGAAGAAGGTACCTAAACTAACATGCTAATCAACTTGTATCGCTTATTAACTAATGATGGAGAGCATGTGATTCATTCACGATGAACTCCCTCACCCACTTAGATATTTGGTAAGATTAAGGGTTTTAACCTAATAAATAAGAAATATAAATTTCTAATTCCCTCTAAAAAGGATATATCTTAAAACCAATATTAATTTAATTTATTTTTTATTTTATTATCTAAAATTTGATTGTTTATTTGAACATGTATTCATATGCACACAATATAATTTTTTATATGCAATCATCACACATGTTGTTACATGCATTCATTATACACATTAAATGCCATCACATCCATTTACAATACTTGTCATCACCCATTCGTGAACATGTGACATTACATTCATTCACTATACATGCCATCATATCCATTTATGCAACATGTCATCACATTCATTTACAAAACATGTCATTACATCCAATCATGAAACAAGTCATCACATCCATTCATGAAATACACCAACACATCAGCATATAGACAATAGCCAAGCTATTGTGTCCATTCCACTTCATTGACTTTCCTTCTGAAAGTCAAAGTTTGGGGTAGCGCTTCTAAAACCTAAACAAAATCTATGTTAATTATTACTTGGAAACTATCTCCAAAAGTGATGACATTTCACTATCATTTACGAAATGATATTCACTGGTTATTTCCATTGCAAATGCATTTAGTCATTGCAAGCTCGCTCCACTATAGTAAGGGTTCACCACTTGCACCATTATTCTTTCGCCACCACAAGCTTCACCCACAGTCACCTTTTTCCACCAAGAGCTCCACCATGGGTGCCTTTCACTGCCGAGTTCCACCATAGCTATTATTTTCCACCATGGACTTTATTATGGTCGCCTTTCGTACCACCATGAGCTCCATCATAGCTTCTATTCACCACTAGGAGCTCTACCATAGCCATTTTTTATAACTATAGAGGCCTTTGCTTCCATTCACATCTTAAAAGCCATAATAAAACTTTAAAAAATACAACCATGTGTGATCTTAAAGATCCCACAATGTATATGAAAAAAAAAACAACCTCAAAATTAATAAACATAAAAACACATCTAAGCATATTACCATTCAATCATTATAGCTAGGTTGTCATATGCCTACTAGAGGTTAGTACACATATGTTTCATTCAGGTCATTAATTCATTCAATAATTCAAGTTAAAACCCAATTAATCCACACATAATATCATAACTTAGGCTCTGATAACTGAGGCTCTGATACCATCTGTGATCTTAACTGAGATAATATGCATGGTTTTAAATTTTTTTATTTTTTTTTCTTGTTTTTGGGATGATGATTAATGTAAATTCATTGATTACATATCTTAAAATCACGTGCTCTATATTTACCTAAACCCTTCTTCCAAATGTCCTACTTTGATCTTAAAAGGAAGAAGAACAACAACATTGGCTATTCTCAACATTTGCCATAAAATTGGAATACAAAAAATTAAAATAAAAGAGTACATCACTTTAAAAAAAATGTGATGCCTTTTTTAGTTTTATTTTATACTTATATTAATTTTTTAAAAAACAAATAATTGAAATAAATCAATATTTTTTATTATATATATATATATATAATCATATAATTAATTTGATTTTAATTTATATTAATTAATTAAATTACTTAATATGATTTTAATCAAATTAATCATCCTGATTTTTTACACATATATGATCTAAACAAATAAAAAAATCTGTATTTATAATTTAAATATTTCTTATGATACTAGATTAGGCTATAGAATAAACTATAACTAAAATAAGATTTTAAGCTTCCAATATAGATTATATTAAACTATTTACATTAATTAATAATTCATTCTACTATAACAATATAATTACACTCACTCACTTATTCAATATAATTTGAGTATATTGCTATTTAATAATTATTAAAATTTTTATATTAAGATTACATATACTCATCAATTGAATTAAATTATTGATAATTTAATTCATTCAATTTCTTAACATTTCTTCTAGACCTTTCACTTAACTTATTTGATATGTTGGATTCAAAATCAACTTGTAGAGTTTTGCAACATCAAAACTTAAGCACCCTTAATGGGGTATCATTAATTCATTTGATAAGGCATGGATTCAATCAATAATTAATATTCATCATATTGTTGATAAAGTTATCCAACTCAATGAGTTTAGTAATCTATTTATAGATCTCACTTTTTATGAATCAAAATAACTATTAATAAGTGTACATGTTTATTAATTATTTTAAGATTAAGATTAATAGTGTTCATAATAATAAAGTATCCCAACTTCATCTAGATTGTAAATAATATACTTATATTCTTTAAGAAATGATGAATTGATCCTGCATGTGTAAGTTTAACTCTACCCACCAAATCATCTAGATTATAGAATAAAGGACATATGTATATTTATATAAACTCAACTCATTATAAATTTATTTATTAAAAAATAAAAAAATAATCTAGCCAACTAATCAAAAATAAATAATCAAAAATGGCTTTCAGTATAAAAACACAGTTCCATCATCTTTGTCAAAAAAAAAGATCATCAATATAATTATCCATTAAAGAAAAATGATTCGAATTCGATTGAAAACAACTAATTCACAAAAAAGAGACATTTTTGTGAATTAAGGAAATAGTGCATTAATTATTTAGTGATTGGGGTATGAATTATATAAAAATATTGAGAAGTAAATGAAAATATTGAGATATCGATATGATCTCCATTCCCATTTTCATGTCACTAACTTTTTTTGGCAAAAAACTTTATAAACTTCCCTCCCTCACCATTTCATAAATACAATGAGAAATTTGAGACAAAGATATCTTCTCTCATCTAATTTCCCTGACAAAACTTTTTTTATCTCTATTTTTCTCTTTTTTTCTTAATCTCTCTGTCTCCATGTTCCTCCTCTCTCTCCACCTCCATCTTTCTCTCTTTTTCTCTCTTCTCTCTTCAACTCTCATTGCCTTTCGACCTCCCTCACTCTATCCTCTATTTTACTTTCAATAAAAAACATACATGCACTTACACATTAACACACACAATATTATGCATATACATGTAAATAGGTAATTCTTTATATTTTGAATCTAATATAGTCAATAAACATAGTACACATAAACATAGAGGTGTCAAATAGGTTATACTAATACGGCCCATTTTTTGGTGGCCTAGTCGGGCCACCATGCCATGCCTGGCATGTCTTGATTATGGATGACTTGGCATGGCCTAACATGGACCGGCCAGCCTGAGTCTAGGTAGAGTCATGCTTGTGCATGCCGGGTTAGGTCGGGTCATGCCTAGAGCATAGCATAGGCTGCCAGCCTGGTCGACCAATCATCGGTTGCAATTAAATGATTTAAAATTTCTGTTTTACAAATTTAAAATTTAAGTTATCCATTATAAATTATGACATTATATTATTTATTTATTTTATATAAATTACAAAAAAAAATAAAATTATTAACACAAATGACAAGATTTCATAATAAAAAATATCAAAAAATATTTCCATCAATCATCATTCATTCCAAAAAAAATACATAACAACAACAACATAAAATAAAAATTATTAATCATAATTATGTGACATGCAAGCTCAGTCTCAATATTAATCGGTATAAGTATCCGACTGATCATCATCATATAAGCAATTGATGGTATCACTAATGGTGGGCTGAACATTCTCAAAGTCTCATGAGTCATCATCTACCAGCAACTCCTTTACTCTTATTCTAGCATAATCTTAGATGCCCAATCTCGAATCCTCTCAATCTTTCATGCATGCTAGTGTCTCAATGATATCTAGCCACATTATTGATCTCCAATCCAAAATGATATGGACTACAATAGAAAAAATATACTCCAATGCTATACTCGATACTATAGGAGTTAGTAGATTTTATGTCATCTTATACACCATGGGATAGGTAGACTCATATGATTTTTATCATTGTAAAATATCAAGGTTCTTGTTATCATTATGGGATAGGATTGATTAGTAATTAATATCTAAGTACTGAGAGAACTCTTTCATATATAACAGTCCACCCCATCATTTATATCTTGCTAACTGAATGGATAAGTCATCATCTCTAAATATGGTGTCCATGTCCATACTTGGAGCCCGGCAACAACTACTACCATACCTAATATCATAATATATAAATAACTTAGTCAACTTTTCATGAATTAATCGTTTAGGTTGGTGTTTTTGGTTCATGCATATGGATATGTATGTTAAAATGTTATCTACACCTTCTATCTTAACCCTAAAATCCATCCAAGTAGCCAGACAATAAAGATATGAAATGGTGGACCATTATTTTAAGTACTTGGGTTCCATCCCAATAGCCATGTTCCTAAATGTAGGGTCATCTCTAAATTTATTAAATATGCTGCTAGTGTTGCATATGCACCTGAGTGCAATACAAGTGGTTAGAGTATAAATAGATGAACACATATTTGTCATGTTATAAAAAATCTTAAGGAATTTCATAAATGATGATCTTGTATCATAGTCTCTATCATTAATAATAACTTTATCACACTAATTATTGACATAGTCAAATATCACATGTTTGTATCCAACACACGACTCTAATATTAGGTAAGTGTAATTTCAATGGTGTCTCACATCTATTTAGAAGTTCTTATTCTTTAGACCCACAACCAAATAGAGGCTACCAAACTCATGTTGTTTGTTAGGTATCCGAAGATATTTTAGTGAGTTTCATATTTATTCTAAAGTAGGGAAACAACATCTATTCCTACTTGTACTATTTGCTTGTACTATCTTATGCATCTAATATAAAAAATATTTACTAATGACTCATCTCTAATAGTCCTAATAAATATATTAATGACTACTTCATTATTAGATACTTTATCAAATATGTTACTAAATATTTTATTTTGAATATAATAAAATCTAAAGATTCTCATCATGTACTCATATATGATAAGGCTATCATGAAGATAAAAAATCTTTGAAAATCCTAAAATCTTTTTATTAAGTATCCATTTAGAATCTATAGTGAATAGTAAGATATGCAAAAAATGCATCATCATGACTAGTATAGATATAGGATGTCATAGACACCAGACAACTATATTATCTAAATTCATTAGTTATTTTTTGTTTTTCTAATTTATAATATATTATAGTATGTCATTTCTATATGTGGACCTAGGAATCCTATGATATGCAGCTAAAAATAGGTATGCATAATATTGACTATCCTAGTATCTTCTAGAAATCTACTTAGAAAACTCATTGTGATGATCATTTTGGTAATTCCTTCCCTCCCCAACTCATTGTGATATATAAAGGGGATCAACAAATAAGATGTACTAGCACTACAAGAAAATATCAATTTAGTTAGAGAAATTTAGCTAGAAATAAAATCCCTAGCTAATTAGCGAGGGATTAGCTGGGGAATAACAAAAGATTTTTGATTCTACATTAAATTAAATATTTGTGATGGATTAGTGATAAAAATGTTCGATTGAAAATATTCCATCACTAATATTTTCGTAGATTTCCACGCAAAGAAAAGCGAGAAATTTAGCAATGAATTAGCAATGTAAATGTTCAATTGAAAATATTTCATCACTGATATTTCGTAAATTCCGCACAAAGAAAAGTGAGAAATTTAGCAATGGATTTAACAATGGAATACCTTTAGCTAATTAGATCGAGACAAAATCCATCGTTAAATAATTATCTAAAATTTTTTTTACAATTTTATATTTTATTGCAAGTGATTATTCCTTAAATTTTATTTTTCACAAAATATATCCATTTAGCTAGGGATTTTTCCCAACCTATTTGGGCTGGGAATAATTTTCATCACTAATCTTTAATGATTTAATTTTTTTTATATATTATTTGTTTTAATATTTTATTTAATTTTGTATATTAAAGGTACGTATGCCATGTTCTATAGATGAGCAATCTTTGAAAGACACATTCTTCTCATATAATTATAAAATTAGGTTATTATAAATAAATAATTTTAAATATATATAAATACAAAAAATTTAATATTAATAAAAACTAGAATAACTATTAATAAAGACTATAATAACAATAAATAATTAATTCTATAATTATTAAAATTTATATATATATTTTTAAAAATAAATGAACATACATTAAAATTTCTAATAAAAATATAATTCATTATATGATTAAATAATAAATAGTAAATATGATAAAATATACATTAAATAATAAAATTTCTAATAAAAACTAGAATAACTAATAAAAAGATTAAATAATTCATTATATGATAAAATATAATATATTTACGAAAATATCATAATTAATGAAAAAAATAGTAAATATTAATATTATTTTAAGTATAAAAAATAGTTTTATGCCAAAAAAAATTTTTAAAAAAAATAATTACTAAAAAATTTGAAATTTTGAATTATAAAAAAAAATTCTAATTTTTTATAATATTTAAATGAAAATAAATTGATATTTAAAGATAAATTCAGAGATGTTTGCCCCTATTGAAATTTATAAGAACTAAATAATTGAGTTAAATTTATACTATTAACTTTTAATATTCCATCTTTATTAAATTTAATAAAAATAAATTTTTCTTAATAATCATCTCACTTTAAGTAATTTTTATAATTTTATAAATTATAAATTATATCAAATAATATGAAATTTTATGTCTTTAAAATTATATCATATCATCTTCATAAAAATTAATATGAATTCTTAAAAATTTATAAACTTAAAATATATATATTTATATATTTTTTAACATAAAGAGTATTTATAAATTTTTAGGAAAGTGGCTTGAAGACCAATAATCTTTTCATGTGTGACTTGCTATATTAAGTTTACAAATTTTGTAGCCATATGATTTATTTTTCTATTTGGAAAGCCAAACATCTATTATTTTTGAAATTGTTTATATATTTATTATTTAATTAATTTGATAATTAAAAATTGAAAGGTATTTGTTTTTCATGTGTGTCTTGCTACACACACATTAACTTTTTGAAAATTATTTATTAAATAAAAAAATGAGTCTTTATGTTATATATATATTTATTATATATTAAATGTTTTGATAATTTAAAATTAAAACATTAATGGAATTTTAAAACCTAATAAAATTTAATAAACTTAATAGTTAGAGAAACTCTAAGTCTCCAACTTTTTCCATCAGCCTCTCTCTCTCTGACTCCGACATATTCAAAATGAAACATAAGTCACAAATATCCACAGAAACATATGGCTAGGGTTCAGGAAGCATGGCATCAATTCATCTATATAGTCATGGCAAACCCATGAAAAAAATCTGATCTTTAAGGACTAAATGCAATTTGCATCATGCTAGTTTTATTGAACTCCGAGGATGACAGATAAATCAGTCCTATCATGATAGCCTTCCAGCAAGTCTCCTTCTTTTTGAGTAAACCCAAGGGTGTCAATCATGCCAGGCCAGCACTACTCAGTAATTCTGCAAATTGCTCGGCAGCATCCATGTCCTAAATAGGTTTCTCCATTGAGGAAAAAGAGAATGATCTCAACTATGCACTCTTTAAGTTAAAGCAAGGAATCCCAGCAATTCAATGATTCGTCTTCTAGTTTCAATCAAATAACGAGCATGGACCTCGATCCTTCATTGAGTGTTCTCGCTGTGGCTGTGTACTGACAGTTCGCTGCAACGAGAAACAACCAGAGGGTGAACTTAAACTTGTCGGCTATTTGAGAATTCTCAAAGATTGGTAGAGGGTTTGTAGTAATCAAAAATGCTTTATCTGTTATATCTACTACTAAACTATATGTTTATGTACATTCTCTATACCGATGTCGCACTTTAGCCTTGTTTCTTTTTTGTAATTGCTGATCTCCATCATGATATTGGTTAAGAATATGATCACTTATAATTTATTCACAATAGAGACTAATATGCATGTGTATTCAAAATAAAAAGTGAAATGCTTAATATGGTTTAATCATGTATATAATATAGTTTTAATTGCTCTAATTTGTAAAGGTGAAGATGAAATAAAATAATTGTGAGGATTAAAAATTGACATTTGTTAGGATTATAAATGATATTCTTTAGCACATTTTAACATAATATCATGTTCATGATAAAATTTGTTCAAAATAAATACCAAATCAAATCATTCGAATCCTTACCCTTTTTGATAAGATTGATATATATAAATTTGTTAATCATTAATATGGGACTACCCAATTCAGTTAGAACCTTAATATATTTATGGGGCATTTGGAATGTGTATAATGGTATCGTAATAAAATTGTCATGAACAGTATAGACAAGTGCCTTTAAATAATGCATTTCCTTTATCATGTGCATGGCTATGTACGCATCTTTTTAATGAATGAAATTAGCAAAGGTAGACATATGACTCTTCCTTTGATCCCTATCATTCGTGGGAATTCATAGAGTAACTTGCCACCTTTTTTTTAAGTTAAGATCATTTGCCTATATTTGTTCAGTTTTAAACTTCATATAGTCCTTCTTAGTTGTGTAAGGACCAACACTACATAAAATGGGGTTGATCCATGGCTGATGCTAATCAACCCACATTGCGGATCAATTCCATTAGAGACAGTATACATGATAGCATTCTTTAAAGAAGGATTGTATATCTCTAGCTAATTTGCTACATTCTTGTTGTCTTGACAATGGTTTATAATTTTGATAAATATCATTTGATATACTTAATACAGTTCTACCATATATCATAGGCATGAAGAATACTTTGATTAATTTACGAGTGAGACTTGGAATAACTATGTTAAGTACATTTTTAGACAATTTCTTGTTCCAGTATCTCAGAAATTCATCTAGAATATATCTGTAAATATCTCTGATTAAAAGAGTTATCTTCAATCGAAGGTATAAGATTAGTAAATGAGGCTAATTTAGTATCTAACATAAAATAACTCATAATCTGATAAGCACTTGCTGAGGCATCTTGTATGATAGGAATTTGCATTAGATTAGTAATTTTTTTAAGACAAATACTTGCTTATGAAATGATAGGGATCAGCCGCATCATTATCTTTTACAATTTGGAGGAGATCCTCATCCGATAAATTATCATCCATAGTATTTTTATACCATAATAAAGCACTCTCATAAGTTATGAACTTCTTGCAATGAAAAGCAGCAGATAGAATATCCCAGCATGGTAAATCACGCTCATAAGTTATGAACTCTCATAAGTTATTATTTTATATACATTTACTTCAGTGGTCAATTTACCATCTAATGCGTTCTCACTAGAGAAAAGAATTAGACTTCTAGCTAAATCACGCTCATGAAAATGAAATACCCCAGCATGGTAAATTCTACCATGAAAGTCAATGAGGCCAGCAGATAGAATTTATAAGCCTTGTAGATTGATGCTAGTTTGATTGTGAAATTTTCATATCGAGCACATTGGATACGCTCCATGAGAATCATAACCAAATCATCATAATTACTTAAAAATGGGTACTTTTTCTTAAAATATATGTAAGTATACCTTACTATTTCTTTCGCCCTTCTATCATTCACTTTTGAGACTTTCAGGCATAAGTAAACCATGTTTAACTAAGAGTTGACGATTCTTTTCTATGAAGCTCAATACATCCTTATTAATATCAAAAGCCTGTCCTTGTAATGTGTTAGGGCTAAGCACAATTCTGTATATCTAGTATTTAGATGAATATTAAAGTGGGTCAAGTTACGAGATGTAATTATGCGATAGCATTGATAAATATCACCTGTTGGGTCAGATAAGTACCCACCACACAAATTTGATATAGAAAAAGGTGAGATTAAATAAACACTTATGGGTCTTCAAGCCTTAGGCTTACATACCATTGGTAGATTGAGTTTGATCAGAATCATGTCAATCTCGAAATTGAAAATTGCAATAAAATTACTTGGGATTAGAATTTTTTTATCATCCTTATTCTTTACATAATATTCATTAGAGTTGAATTGACATGTAACCTCAATCATATGTTTATCCAATAAGAATTCAACCAAACACACACCTATTGCATATTTCTTATATTTTTTCTTTTTAGATTTGTCATTAGACAGCTTAACCTGCTGTGCCCTTCTCATTACAGTTAGAAGCCTTATCTAACATTATTTTCTTATCTCTCATTTGTGAGTCTTTCAAGACTTGAGCTTGGAATCTTACACACATTTTCAAATGTTCAATTAGAGTTAATATGCGAACTGCAAGGTAATCATTAATATAGTTGAAGAGAGAACCTTGTACATAAAGAATAATGATCTCCAAGTATAATAATCTAAATATTGAATAGTTGATACTAAGACATCGTGATCAAGGTAAATCTTGAGATAATTCTTAGCAGATTGTCTTCTCTTGAGAGATTATCATCTTAAATATTTCATTTGTATGCTCAAACAAATTAGGTTTCTCCTCGTCATACATTGAAGTATAGCCCTCAATTAAATTTTGCAAACTGAATAATTCACTATATGTGAAAAGAGACCTAGAATTATTTCTCAATATATCCAGTACATCATTCTGATAACTCATTGCATTCAAACGAGTACTTTGACATCTTTCAAGATCCTTCTTATTGATATCATAATATACCTAATATCAAAAATCCTTCATTAAATCATGAAATCTACTACAGATTACCAAATTAAAAGCACATCTACGTACATGCACACTTCTTTTAGGCCTGAAGATTTTCATACTAGGAAATAAGAATTATAAAATCAAAAATATCAAGTAATAACAACTTATAGCCTTGAACAGGGTCTATGAGGCACCTTTTTAGGAAGTAATTTTTTTTTCTCGAAACCAAATATGAGGCAAGCTATTAAAAATAAGAGACACCCGACAATCCTCTAGCCTTTACCAGGATCACAATACAAAATCCACCTTCTTTATGAGGGATGAGTTGTGTAGTTTACATTAACACTCATATTAGAGAAAGACAGGCACCTGTTTCACAAGTAGGAACCAAATTTCTAGAGAAAATGTACGTGGGGGGGGGTTGATTTATCAAGGGAGAAAAGTGGATGGGTCTCTCGGTTGGAAAAAAAGTATCTCCAATCCGAGCTGATCATTAGAGCCAAAAACATGTTTTTATCTCTAAAGATTAGTCGGGCTAGGTACAGGTTATTTATCACCTAATTCTTTATTATTATTATTCTTTTTTTTTCTTCTTCTTCTACTTTTTTTTTTCTTCTTCTTCTACTTTTTTTTTTCTTCTATACTTGTTTTACTTTATTTTCTTATTTTTCTTTTTCTTCTATTTATCTTCATCTACTTTTTCTTTTTCTTATACTTCTTTTTGTGCTACTCCTTCTTCTCCTACCTTTTCTTGTTCTTATTCTGCTTCTATCTATTCTTCTTCTTTTTCTTTTTCTTATTCTTCTTCTTTTTCTTCTTTTCTTGTATTTTATCATCATCTTAATGTTCTCCATCTTGTTCTACAACATCAACTTTTTCATTTACTACTACTACTTCTTCTTCTACATCATCTTCTTTTTATTCTTCTTTTTTTCTAATTCTTCTTCTTATTTTTATTCTTCTTCATTATATTATTATTCATCATCATCATCATCATCTTCTTCTTCTTTTTCTTTTAAATCTTTTTTTTCATGTTCTAAATTTTTTTTTCTTATACTTCTTCAAATTCTTCTTCTACTACTTCTTTTTTTATTCTTCAACTACTTCTTTTTCATAATCTTTTTCTATTTCTTTTTCATCACGTTCTTCTTATTCTTCTTGTTTTTTTAATCTACTTATACTTCTCATTCCTTTTCTCCTTCTACTTGTTCTTCAACTTCTTCTTCATCTTCATCTTCTTATTCTTATACTACTTCGTCTTTTGTTTTTTGTAATTTTCTTTTATTTTTTTTATTTTTCTTCTTCTTCATATTCTTCTTATTTGTATTCTATGAATTGTTTTTATTCTTCTTCATATATTTTTTTTCATCATTTTATTCTTCTTCTTTATGTTCACCATCATCTTCTTCTACTTATTCTTAGTCATCTTCTTTCTACTTCTTTTTTTTTATTCTTCTCTACTTTTTATTATTTTTGTACTTCTTCTTCTATATCTTTTTTTTTCATTTAATTATTCAAATTCAACTTCATTTTTTCTTCATTATCTTATTTTTCTACTAATACCACTACTACTACTTCATCATCATCATCTTCTTCTTATTCTTCTTTTGTACTACTTCTTCTTGTTCTTCATCAAGAACATTCATTCATCATCATCATCTTCTTATTATTTTTAATCATCTTCATCATCATTTTTTTTGGATGTTTATTAATTATAGCCCTCTCTTTTGGCGGAGGAATACCATTTTTACAAACTAGAGTCTACCCTTTAATCCCCTTACACCCTTGACTCATTCCTAACTAACTTAACTTAAGCAATAAAATTTAAATCTAAAGAAATCTTATGTATACGGACACTTAATTAATTGTCTTTTTTTTGGTTTAGATGTTCATTATGTATTTGTCTCTTAATAGACATTTTTCCAGCCTTTACTTTGTTCCAGGAGTGCATCCAAGAGGCTTCTTTAGTGTGTTCTCTACCACGTAAAAATGTAAGATAGCCTTCACGTGCTCCTCATTTTGTTTAACTTTAATCTCTCTAATATTCCTGCATCAAAAAAACATTCCAACATAGTATATGTTTCCATTTATACCTGGAATTCATTGCTGTATCCCAGCAACTTTGTGCTCCATTTTTCCCCCATAGCCGCTTCATTTCTGTAACCTCATTGAACCTTAGCAAATCTGAAATTTGCTTCTTAATGACAGCAAGACCTATTCTATACCCCAACTGTCTAATGTTCTAGCATCCTAACTAATTAATTAAGACATGACCTTGCAACATTGTTCTCATAAGCATAAATAAAACTTTTAAACATACAATAAACAAAGAATTAGGGCAAATAAGGTTTTGACTGCGTGTGCCAACAAATCTTGCCTCCCAATGAATGAAGCTTTGAGTGAGCTGCACTGCTAAGAAAAACAAATACATCTATACCATATTCCCCAAGGGAGCCCCATTCTTTACCATTAACCTTTCCTCTTCTATTATACCTATATAATCTATTAATATTTTAACTACCTCTCACTTTCTACCCTTTCTAACTCTTACATAGGGAATTGTATTCTTGTCTAGTTCCACTAGGCCTTTTATTTTTATCGGTAGAGTAACCTCATCATATTCTGCTTCTCCTTTTTGCGATCCTAACCTTGCAAGATTATCTGTCGGGGTGTTTAGCTCCCTATATATATGTAATATTGATGCATTCAGTTCTTCTATGAGATTCAATATAATTTCTAATTCCTCTTCATGTTTCCAAAGAGATATTTTCTTTGTTACTAAATTAACTAATAACAATGAATCTTCCTGTATTTGAATATTCTTATAGTTTAATTTTTTACAAACACTTAAACCTATATTTAATGCTCTAATTTCTAAATGTAGAGCCGAGGCTGTTACACTAACTATAGTAAAAGCTTTCATAACTGTCCCTGTAGAATCTCTTATTAACCCACCTCCCCCCGCTATACTTGTGTCCCTATTAAAGCTTCCATCCGTATTTAAGGAGAGTTTTCCTTCCGGAGGTTTGTGCCAAGAGATACTTTTCGCCCAATATTGTTTATTTATTTTTATATTTAGGAACTATTCCCGTTCTGCTTTCTTTTCCGTGTCTATTTTATTTAAAATTACAGGATTAAAATTTGATTTGTTACTTATTTCCTGCCTAATTTCTTGTGATATTTCATTTGTGTCCATTTTCTTTCCTTCAAATCTACTCCTATTTTGAGCCTTCCATATACACCATATTATTACATGTGGTAAGTACATATTAAGCCAAATTCTAGTAGGATTAGTAGAAATTACTTTTTCCCATGTTTTAATTCGTTCCATTAAACCATCTTCTCTTTTAACGATTTGCTCTGTTTCATCAAATTTCTTCCAGACCTGTGTGGTAATTTTACCTTTCGAAAATAGGTGATCCATAGATTCTTCTTCCTCTAAGCAGCATTCACATCTAGACACCATTCTAATGCCCTTTCTTTGAACATTAGTATCCATAGGTATTGCATTTGCTGTTACTTTCCATGCTAGCGAGCACATTTTCTGTGGGATACCTGCCTTCCAGACCCATTTAGATAAAGATTGAACGGGCTTTTTTTTCTAATTAATTCCTTTACCGATTTAAGTGTAAAATTACCTTGTGGTGTTAGGATCCATTTCCAACCACTCTTTTTTAATATTGAATGAGATTCTACTTTTTCCTTTTATTTTTCCAAAGCTTTCCAATTATTTGAAACTTTCTTAAGCCGCTTTTCTAAATATCTTGCCCTCATATATTTTGCCCAAAGACTATCATTTTCCTTCAACCTCCACCATTCTTTGCAGTCCCATGCGGTGGCCATATCTTGTAGAGAGATTATTCCTAAACCTGCCTCTGCTTTTGGATAACAAATATCTCCCCAATTTTTCCAATGAATTTTATTCTTCCCATCCTTTTTATCCCATAGAAAATTTGCCATTTCCATTTCTATTTTATTTGTGAATTTCTTCGGAGGGTGTATAACGGATAGGATATGAACCAGCGTGCTTTGAAGCACGTGCGAAATTAATGTAATCCGTCCCCCAAATCGTAATAAGCCCACTTTCCAACCTGCTATTTTCTTTCTCATTTTTTCTTGCAGCGGTGCTAAATATTCCTCTCTCAATTTCCCTTCAAATATTGGGCAGCCTAAATAAATTAAAGCTCCCTTATTTTGAGTGAAACCAGTTATATTTTTAATTTTGTTTATATCTTTCTCCGAAGCTTTTTTTCCCAGTATAAACTGGCACTTCTTTTTATTTACAACCTGACCTGTTTCTAATTCAAATAATTGTAGTAATTCTATAAGGTATATTATAGATCCTTTACTTGCATTTGTGAAAATTATTAAATCATCAGCATAGGCCAAACAACCTATTCTCGGAGTGTTTTTAGGTTGTCTAAAAGGTAAAATTTTCCCTTCCGACATTCTTTTATTTAAATTAAGAATAAGCAATTCAAGATATATATCAAATAGTAAGGGGGATAAGGGGTCTCCTTGCCTTAGACTTCTTTTTGGTTTGAATCTTCACCTATATTTCCATTTATAATAATTCTAACCCAAACATTCGAAACACATCTATAAATTAAATCTATGCATAATTCGGAGAAACCATATTTTCTCAGTACAAAGCAAAGTACATCCCATTTAACCCTGTCAAAAGCTTTGGACAAATCCAGCTTAATAGCTAGATTGTACCCTCTTGTTTTAGCTGAAATGTCTTTCATCATTTCTGATGCTAACCTAATATTTTCAATCATTAGTCTGTTTTTAACAAAACCTGTTTGTTCTTGTGAGATTATTAATGGAAAAATATTACTTAACCTGTTCTGAATTATTTTGGCTAAAATCTTATAAATTGCATTACACAAGCTTATTGGCCTGAAATCCTCACATATCTGTGGGACGTCTTTTTTAGGAATAAGAACTATGTATGAGTTTGCCCAGGCTTTAGGGATATCTGCACCGGCGAAAAAGCTGGCAATTGCTAAAACTAGATCGTGTTTAATAATGGGCCAATTTAGCTGATAAAAATAGTTATTCCAGCCGTCTAGGCCCGCTGCACTGTCTTTATCAAGATTAAAAACCACATTTTTTACCTCTTCCTCCTCTGGTATATTTTCCATCATTTGATTATGATCTTGTGTAATGGAAGCCCTGATCTCCTGTATTAAGGAGTTCCCTTCGTGAGACACATGCCCACATAAGTGTGATTTAAAAATATCCTCAAAGAGAGTTCCAATTTGCTTGTCTTCTTCTATCCATTTTCCTTTCGTGTTTTTTAAAGCTTTAATTCTATTTTTCTGAGTTTTTATTTTACTCATATTATGAAAAAATTTAGTGTTTCTATCGCCTTCTTTTAACCATTTAATTTTTGCTCGTTGTTTCCAGTATACCTCCTCCATGTGTAATTTTAAACTCAATTCAGCTTTAGCCTTATTTAATTCTTGTCTAATCTTATTATCATTTTTATTATCATATTCAATTTCTAATTTTTTTACCTTCTCTTCTGCTTGTTTTATTTTCAGATTTATATTCCCAAAAACTTCCTTATTCCATGATTTTAAATATTTTTTAAGTCTATTTAACTTGGACATTAGAACCTGCATTGGTTTACCTTGTGCTGGATCTGACCAAGATTCTTTCACCAATTTTTCAAATTCTGGATGCTTTCCCCACATATTTTGAAATTTAAAGCTTCATGTGCTCCTTTTATTATGGTGAATTGTTATAAGAAGTGGAGAGTGATCTGAACAGGTTCTGCTTAAATGCCTAAGCGATGTAGACCCATGCGAGGCTGCCCACTTAGCATTACACATTACCCTATCCAGTCTGGCCCAAATTGCCCTTTTGTTACCCCAATTGTTACACCAGGTATAATTTGAGCCCGTATAAGCTATTTCCATTAAACTGGATTTAGAGATCGCCTCATTAAATTGAGACATTGCTATTGTGTTCGGTGTTTTTCCTCCCTTCTTCTCTAAGAACTTCTAATTACATTAAAATCTCCTCTTATTAACCATGGAGTGTTTTTTGATGCTATATCCCGCATTTCCTCCCATAAAACCAACCTAGCTTTTTTATCATTTTTAGCATATACAACCGATATTATATCTTCTATATTTTTATTCATTTTAAAGTGTATTATTTGTTCTGTGTCTTTTAATATTTCAATGTCTAGATTATTATGCCACATTAACTAGAGTTTACTATTTAAATTAGAAAATGAGTTATTAAACCCTAATATCCTACTATATTTTATTATTTGATCCTGCTGTGTCATAGGTTCTGCTATAACTACTAAGGCAATTTTATATGTTTTAATCAGATTTTTAAGCCTATTTATCGAAGGGTTATTTGCCACCCCTCTAATATTCCAATATATATATCTATCCATTAAAACCTAATTTGGATTGTAATCTAATTATGCATTTTGAATTATATTTTTTATCTAAATTTTTCCTCATATTTCTCGCAATCTTGGGAGGAATTGATTGAGGTAATATATTATATTTTCCTAGTTTACCGAGTTGCATAGCCATTCTCTTTATGGCTTCCATAGATTAAAATTTAGTTAAATTTTCACCAATTTTATCGTACATTTCTAAATCATCCTTCACTTCTCCTAAATAACTCTCTTTCTTAACTTCCTCTATACCTAGTTGAGGACAACTAAACACCTCCGAATCTTCATCCGAAAAGTCTAGGAGATCCTCCTCTATCCAGTTATAATCTTCTATTTTTTCCTTTAACACCCTTCTATGTTTATTTTTCCTAGCTCTTTTTCTTCTAGCTTTCACTACCTCCCATCTCTCTTCCTTGCCTTCTTCATTACTTCCCTCCATACTTAATGCCCTATTGCTTCTATCTCCCTCCATTTCTAAACAAAAACTCTCGTTCTCTCTCCTATTCTCCCCTTCTTCTTCCCCTAAAACTAGAGGTTTCGGGGCCACTTCCTCCCTCCTTATCCATGTTTCTACCTTCCTTCTTATAGCTTCTCTCCCTTGGACTTTGCCTAGTGGCTCTCTTCCTATTTTACATTCAGATTTATCATGCCCAAGTCTGTTACAGATTAGACAATAAGAGGGCATGTTTTCGGGTATGGCATTTTGCCAAAAGCCAGTATTCTGCCCATTATCTCCCTCTCCTATCCAGATTTCTTTCGGCAGTGGAGTGAGGAGGTTACATTCTACACATACTCGGGCATTTCTTGGCCGAGTAATTGCCACTGCATCCTCATCCCGAAGTAATGGTTTGCCCAAACAGGAAGTTATAGCATGGAGAGAATTCGCATTAAACAAGTATATTGGGAGGTTCGGCAAAAAGAACCATACCGGAGCAAGAGGCGCCTCCACCTTAGGACTGAAGTCCTTCGTCCATTTCAGCACTCGCATGAGAAAACCATTAACTTGCCACACACCACGATGCCATAAACGATAATAATCATCCAATGTAAAAAACTGCATAAACATATGTTTCGCGTCGTAGTCGACAAGTTTAACCCTTCCCGTGAGCTTCAAAGATGAAAAGAATAGCTGTATGTCGCTCGGGTGAGGCCTGCCATGAGAGAATTTTCCAATAAGCATGTATTGATAAGGCTCCATGAGCTTCTGTAACTCCTCGGTTGAAAAAATGATAACGGGGTTCCCGTTTTTTGTTCCGAACGAGCGAGAAGGGCGCGCGGGCTCCTTTGTTATCAAGGCAAATGACTTGTTTTTTTAATAATAAGTCATTTTCCACCATTTTGCACTTCAAAGGAGCTAGGTTTGAGCTCAAATGACGATTTTCTCTCTCTATGAAGAGGGATTTTCTCTCTCTAGAAGTTGAGAGCGTTTTTTTTATCATCATCATTTTCTTCTTCTACTTCTTCTTCATCATTTTTTTTTTATTTTTTTTTCTTCAGCTACATCTTATTTTTCATCTTATCTACTTTTACTTCTTCTTCTTATACTACTTCTTGTTCTTCATCTTCAACTTATTGTTCTTCCTGTTCTTGATTTTCATCAGATTTTTTCTTTTTATTTTCTTCTTCAAATACATCTTCTTCAGCTTTTCTATAATTACTATTTCTTCTTCTTCTACTACTTTTTATTCATCTTCAAATTATTATTTTTCTTATACCTACTCTTCTTCTTCCTCCTCTATTTCTTCTTCTTCTTCTTCTTCTTCTTCCTCTTTATTATCTTCTTTTTCCTATTATTCTTCTCCTTCATCTTTTTCTTCATCTTCTTCATCATCTTCTTCTTTATATTCTTCTTCAAATCTTCTTATTTATTTTCTTTTTTATCTTTTTACATTTCTTCTTCTTTTATTTATTTTTCTTCTTATTCTTATTCATATTCTTTTTCCTTCTTCTTCTTCTTCTTCAACATCTTCTTCTTCTTCAAAATCTTCTTTTTCTTCAGCTTTATTTTCTTTTTCAAAATACTCTTATTTTTAATTTTCTATTAATTTTTGTTTTCTTCTTTTTCTAATTTTTTTTCTTCTACTACTTATACTTCTTGTTTTTCTTCATCATCTTCTTATTATTTTCAATATTCTTTATCTTCTTCTTCTTCTAATTATTTTATTATTTCGTCTTCTTATACTTTTTCTATTTCATTTTATTCTACTTTTTCTACTATTTCTTTTTCTTCTACTTCATTTTATTATTCTTCTTATACTACATCTTCTTCTTCTTCATTTTATTCTTCTTCTCATACTTCATCATCATCATCATCTCCTTCTTCTTCTTTTACCCTCTATTATTATTATTATTATTCTTTTTCTTCTTTTTCTTTTTCTTCTTATACTACTGCTGCTACTACTACTACTACTTAACCTTCTACTACTTTTTCTTTTTCTTATTTTATGACTTCTTCTTGTTCTCATTCTACTATTACTATTTTTATTTTATCTTTTTCTTTTTCAACTAAGTAATCTTTTTCTTCATCTACTTCTAATTATTCTTCTTCTTTTTTCTACTAATTTTTCTTCTACTAATTATTCTTCTTCTAATTCTTCTACTAAATCTTAATCTTTTTTTTCGACATCTTGTTTTTCTTGTTCTTTTAATTCTTATTATTTTTTCTTCTTCTTCAAATTCTACAACTTCTACTATTACTTCTACTTCTGATACTTTTACTTCTTCTTGGTTTTCTACTTCTTCTACTTCTACTTCTTCCTCTTCTTTTTCTTCTTCTTCTTCCTCTTCCTCTTCTTTTTGTTCTTCTTCTTCTTCTTCTTCTTCTTCTTCTTCTTCTTCTTCTTTTTCTATTACTTTTTATTTCTTCTTTTTTTTTTTACTTCTACTACTTCTTATTTTACTACAACTTTTTCTTCTTTTTCTTCTTCATGTTCTTCTACTGCTACGCCTACTTTTTATTCTTCTTCTAATTTTCATCTTTTTCTACTACTACTACTTCTTTTATTTTGTTTTCTTCTTTTCATCCTCCTCCTCCTCCTCAACTTCTAGCTCCTCTTTTTTCTTCTTGTTCTTTTTTTTCTTCTTTTTTTTCACGTTCTTATTCTTATTCTACTTCTTCTTCTTCAACTTTTAATTCTTTTATTTTTATCTTCTTCTTTTTATTCTACTACTACTACATCATTCTTATTCATCTTCTCTAACTTTTTCTTCTTCTGCTTCTACTACTACTACTATTATTACTACAACTTCTTTTTATTTATTTTATTATTTAACTTCTAATGCTGCTACTACTACTACTACTTCTTCTCTTTATTCTCCTACTTGCCATTTTTTTGTTCTTCTTGTTCTTCTTATTTTTTTGTTGTTTTTATTCTACTTCCCTTTCTTTTTCATGCAATTCTTCTTCATTATATTCTACATCATCTAATTCAACATTTTATTTATCTTCTACTTCATGTCCTTTTCATTCTTCATCTATTCATTCTATATTTTTCTCTTCTTTACCTTCTTCTTCTACTACTGCTACTACTACTACTTATATTTTTTATTCATCTTGTTCATCATCA